>JASDQU010560038.1:4067-20061 GCA_032191745.1 Picea mariana | reverse complement strand
GGGAGAGCCTCCTCTTCCTCCAAGACCTTTTTGGTACTCTCTCTGTATGATTTGACTCCTAGTATCCCATATTCTTTTTAATTAGTAGCACCTTCACCTAATCCATGGGAAACTTCTTAATGAGAAAGTGATCAAGGAGGAGGAAGTGGTGAGTGTTATTTAGGGCTTGTATTCCCATAAAGTCTAGGTCTACATGTATATTTCATTATTCATTTCTATTACACCTTCTAGAGAAAAATCAAGCATGACTTGTGTTGAAGCTGAAATGGTCCATACACAATTCCAAGTTTGGGGAAGGGAGTAAATTCCTCTTTCTTTATGTTAATTTCAACGAAATCCAACCGATCTTCATTGTCAATATTCCATACATCTCTCTTTGTAATGTTTCCTATAAAATCCTAACACAAATATTGACAAATCACCTATATAAGATTACCCCAAATGTTATGTCAAAAAATCAAGATGTTCCATACATCTCTCTTTGTAATTCTTCCTATAAAATCCTAACGAAAATATTAACAAATCACCTATATAAGATTATCCCAAATGTTATGTCAAAAAATCAAGACATAGATTATTGATAATATTATTCTTATGTAGGAGGATATCCATTCAAGTAGATGCAACATTGAAAAAGGAATGGTAATCAAGATTTCCATCGTTAATTGTTTTTATAATGATCATCACTCATTCCCATGAAAACAAATTTTTTCATAATCCATCCTTTCATGGGAAAATGAATGTATTAGCTCCCCATGGATAGTGCCACTAGTAAAGGAAAGGTCGACCTCCTTTTTCCAGACTAGACAAGGATTGAGATAGGTTGTTCAACTATCCCCCTTTATTTACATTAATATGGTAGACTCTCTAAGTTAATGGATCAAACTAGAAAGGATCAATAGATTACTAAAAGGAAAACTATTTCTTAAGGGAGAAAACAGATTGATTCTACACGCATGTTTCATTGATGACACCTTGCTCATGTGGGGCCACTATGGGGTGCATTAGTGATAATCACTGAGATATTTAGGATTGGACTAGATTATTTTACAAATGCCCCAAGACGTAATATCAATAAAGGGAAAAGTAATATGGAACTCTTCTTTGAGACTGCTAAAAAGAATTTCTAGAATTCTTGAACACCCTTGAACAATTCTAGAATTCTTGAACAATCAAATATTTCAAAATGACCATCGCCCTTAAATTAAAAAAGGTTGAAGACTAGTAGAATATTGTTCAAAAAATCAAGAACATGACGTAGCACTAGGAGTCGAGTTTCTCAATCCAATAGGTCACTTGGTCCATATTAAGTTGTTGTTATCAACCCTTCTCATTATGAAGGATCAACATTTCCAGCTCTAACTGGAATAATATAGTAGATAGAAGGAGAAATTAGAGAATTCCTAGTGCAGGGGGGGAATCTAATGCCAAAAAATTTGACCTTTTCAACTAGAGAATAGTGAGAGTTCTTTTGGATAAGGGAGGAATAGACATAAAGGACCAACTTTTAATGAATACATCTATAGGATCAAAAATATGAATTCTTTCGAATAATGGAGGAATAAACATAAAGGAACAACTTTTAATGAATAAATATATAGGATCAAAAGTATTGTGGAGGGTATCATACGGGGAAAAGGAATGGTGGGAGAGAATTTTACATTTAAAATATTTACAATCTAGAAATCATATAATCCTAGAAAATTCCCTCCTAGAAATGTGTGGATCTCCTATTTTCAATTTATGTAAGGTAGCCACCCAACTTATTCAAAGGCTCCTTTCATGTGTATCTAGTAACTACAAGAAAATTATAATTTCGGAAGATTAGATCTTCGGAAGGACCCCCTTAGCTCAAAATGTTCATTTAAGGGAATTAAAGGATTGGATACGAAACCAAAGAATATGCTCACTTTATGACTTATCTTCTTGGGACCGATATGACACATAAATATGGATGGGCTGGAAATCTCTATCTCCTCCAAACTCACTCAAGACCCAATTGAGGTATTTTTTCAACTACTTGAAAATAACAACCCCTCTCAACATGTTCTTCCTCTATTATATGCAATCATACTCGAGCATGATTCTATTAAGTAAAGTAGTGATACTCTATTAATCTTTTTGATGTACCACTCCCCCCTCATTTAGATATCTAGAAACAAATTTGAGAGGAAATGATCTCCCTAAAATAAGGATTTTCCGGTGCACAAAAGAGTCTTGGAATCAAATAATTTAAGGAGACACGTGGTTCAACTTCCATCAATATGCCAACTTTTTATGTAGAGGAAGAGTCATCTAGGAACCTCTTCCTAGAGTTTAATGTCACAAAATAGGTTTAGAACCAAGATTTTGTTGAATTAGGGAAATTTATTTCTCCCACTCAATACTAGTGAGAAATGTTTCAATCATGGCCTAAATATTATCCAAGTTCCATTGCAACAAGTATCTCTTGAAAATATCTCATTTTGGAAAACCCAAATTCATCTCTTGGAAATTTTGGATGGCAAGAATCAACATTATTTTTAAGCAAGAGAAAATCCCTCTAACAATGATTTCTCTTATATTGAGGGCACTGTTTCATGAAACATTTTTTTCCAAACATGATAGATAGAGCAATAAATTTGATCTATAGGATGAAACATTTTTTTCCAAACATGATAGATAGAGCAATAAATTTGATCTATAGGATGAAGAACATATATAGTTCAAGGAAATTTTAATTGTGGCAAGGGCACAACCAAAGGTTTAGTCTAGCAAGTCACATAGAAAAAAACCCTAGCAACACAGAGTTAAGAAGGAGTATCTACAACAATGATTGAGTTAGAAACAACTTCGTTCTATTTTTTAATAAAACTTTGAAATAAAATATAAGGGAGAAATGGCAAAAGGGTCATTTTAGACCTTGGAGGAAAATCAGAACTAATCTTTTCCGTAATTAGAATATAACAAATATTGACAAAAAATTATTGACAATATATGAACAATTATTCTTAATAAATAATAGAGGGATTACAAAATTTATTGTAGTGGGTGATTCCATCATTATAATTATATGTATGCATTATCACATGAATCCAAAATCCACTCTACTAAGTCACCTTATTCTCAAAACTCATGAGCTTGTACATGGCTTCAAAAACATTGAATTATATCAAGTATTGAGGTCAAATACCTCTCCGACTGATGCAAAATAAAATGAATCTATAACCTTAGAACCTAGAATGATTAGAATAAATGTCAGGAGATTGGACCCACCCCCCTCTCTTGAATTTCATCCTTTTATAAAAAAAAATCATGCACTCAAACATGTTTGACGAGTAGCACCGTTTATAGGGTAGAGAAGGTTAAATGATTTATGGATACCATGGAAAAGAGTGCATCCACAATTAAGATTTTCCTTTTATGATTTATGTTAAGCCTAGAAAAACGGGAAGTTCACTTCAATGTAGTTTTGTTAATATCATTTATTTCTTTTTGCACATAGTTTTCGATATCCTTATTGGCTGAGGGATAAGAGTCTAGTTGAAATTCCTTTTGGTTGAGGTGGGAATATCATGTTGTTCATCTTCTACGAATTTATCGAATACAATAGATCAAAGGTCAGGAGCCAAGACAATTAGATTCAGGGAGAGTTTGAGGAAGTGTGAGGGTTTTTAAAATAGGTGTAAGTTCATTTTTAATAGATATACTTTTAATGAGAATTGTAATCTCAAAATAATAATTATGAACAATGTTTTATAAGATTCTAAATTTTGTTTATAAGAAATATAATATAACGTTACTTTAAAAATAAAGAAAAATGAAAATGAAATGATGAGTACATTTTAATAAATATCTAAGCCCAAATAAAATCATCATTCATTTTTACTAAGTCTACTATATATTAATCGACTTCTGATAAATGATGGAATGAAAAAAAAAAACACAAGCTAGGGGCATAAATTCGTCTTTCCTAGTGCTAATTTCAAAGGATTCCAACACATCCTCCTTCTCAAGATTCCATCCCATATATCTTTGAAATGATTAAAAAATGGTATCAAATCACCGAGATAAGATTATGCCAAACCTTGCATGGAGAAATTAAAAAATTAATATGGCTTTCTTTAAAAAAGAAAGATTACTAACAATATTATTCTTGTGTAGGAGGCTATCCATTCAAGTAGAAGAAACATTGAAAAAAGATGATAATCAATAGTGACATGGATAACTATTTTCATAAGTTTCACCACTCGTTATTTTCTAAAGTCTTACAAAAATTTAGTTTGCAAAGCCGTGATTTTCTTAATAAAGGAATGTATCAGCTCAACATGGATAGTGTCACTATTAAATGAAAGGTTGGCCTCGTTTTTGCAAATAATACAATTACCTATTGTCCCTCTTTCTTGACGTGCGTATGTTAAGACTCTTTAAGTTAATGGATGGAACTGCAAAGGATCAACATATGCATGGAAGCAATAATGATTGCTAGGGGAGCCAAAGAATTGAGTAACTCACAATTCATTGATGACACATTTATTATCGGGTGCATCAATGATAACCACCAATATTTTCAAGATGTTAATGGATTATCAAGTTTATTTTAATTTTTAATCAAATGCCTTTTTTAATTTTATTGAATATTTAATATGAAAATTTAAAATTTTGTAATTATTTTATAGAAAATTTAAACAAATAAATTTAAGTAAAAAATAATATGATTGAAAAGTTTTCATGATTTGATATGCATGATGTTATCAATATGTAAAAATGTAGAAACAAATATTTTTTTTTAAATTTAACTATAATAACTTTCATTTTATAAAAAAAAATGAAAATTTTAATAAAAAATTTTAAGAATAATTTTTTAAAAATATAATTACTTAAAAAATAATAATTTAAATATACATAATACATATTATAAATCAAACAAAATTAACATCAAAATGATATTAAAAAACCTAATATACATGAATCATAATATAAAAAAAATAGATATGTCATATATATCTTAAATATGCTAAATATAACATCTAATATGTCTCAAATTTAAATTAAAAATAGAGGAATCATTACATACACAAAATACATCGTATAAATAAACTAACTTCAACATTACATGATATGAAGAGGCATAATATATATGAACTCTAATATCAAAATCAATATGTGTTGAGGGAAAAATCAACATTACATAAAAACAACATCATATTATGGGGAAGGCTTGCCTATATTGGTGCAATCCCAAGGTCCTTAATGATCTCCCTAGATATTGCAAGGAGCACTCTATGGTGAGAAATCAATGCACATACCTGATTCGTCACTTGCTAGGAGAATCTATGAACAAGCCTATGTGGCATGTTAGGTCTCTACACTTGAGATGGCTCATTTGCCTCAGCCATATTGTTAACTTATTGGGGAGGAAACTCCCCAATATGCATCCAAACATGTGCAAAATAGTATACAACAATAATTTCATAATTTAATCAAATCTTATAATCAATTACATGTGCATTAAATAAGATAAAATAATCTACAACTAGATTAATAAAAATATAATGATCTAGTACTACCTCTCATATCAGGTGGCCCAGTGAGATTCATAGGATGTTTTTATATCCTCCCATGTCGATCCCTATGTATGTGTATTGTACAATATTGAGGATGTAATTTTCCTCACTAGTTAATAAATCCAATAAACCTAAATGATGTGAATCAAATCTGAAAAAAACTATTGGCTATCAGTAGAGGCTCTAATATGATCAACAAAAACATTGTTTAAGGCTATGGTTGAGAAAGGAAATAAACTTGTGGGCATGAGGGTCCCATGCCATCATGATTGATGTCCATTTTATATGTCATATATGTAAATTCAGGAAGTATATTATTGTACGTAAATAATTAACGAGACTTTCATGAGACCCTTTCCATGTGGAAGACAAGACAAACAAATAAAGAAAAGAAGGAGAAATGGACTAGAGAGAATTTTAAGTGTTGGGGACACCTGACCTTCCATATATCCTCCCAGTCGACTCAATATACTATATTATGTTTCCCCAGAATGAGAAAAGGGTTCTTTGGTTGTTAATGATTTAAAGAGGATGCCCAAATGTTACTGAGGAGCATAGAGACGAACTAGAGAGATTGCAACTTTCTCATCACTGAATAATAGAGAGACTGGATGAAGCCAAAAGAATGATGGTTTTCTCGTTTGGGTTTCCAGGGTAAATTATGAGTTTATTTGTGATGATTGTTTGTGGTTACATTGTTCATGAATGGCTAATGAATGCACTATAAATTAATGGTTGTCTACTTATTGTTTAGCAAAGGGAACTCCATGTCATCTATTATTTGAGCTCATTATATATTAATATGGTTCCCATGGTTCTGTAAGCCATACTAATAGCTCTTTAATATTACCCATACATTAATTTTAAAGTTGGAAATCAATGGCTATCCTTCTAGAGCCATTGTTATTTACTTGGGGGTTTCTAATTTTGTTTTCAGAGTCGTTGGGTGCATTCTTGACTTTTCTGGGCATTTTCCTTTTCCCATAGATCATAGACGACATATATATCGAAATATTGGACCATGAACCATATACACTTTTTTACAATTTCACCCACTACAAATTTCTCCTCGGACATTTTCCTTTGTCGTTGAGTTCCAAGCTCAACTTCCAAACGTTTTTTATTTTTCATGGGTTTCCAAAAACCTCTGGACAATTTTATTCATTAGGGGTCATTGAAATATCGCTCTAAATGTTTTTACATGTCGTCGGTTATCAATTTAACCCTTGTTATTTTCTTTTCAGTTGTTGGTCACCAAATATGACTTGTGAGGGGTTTCGTATTATGACTTGTCACCGAATCCGCCTCTTAATTATTTTTTTTAATGATGGGTCCATCGATTATGACTCAGTTTTCCTTTTTGTTGATTCCCTTATCTCATTTGACCAACAATCACTTCTGGGCGACTAAAATATACCCACATTTTGAGCAGGTTTTCTTTTGGTCGATTTGGCTCCCTTAGTCCACCCAACTTTGTTTGACTCAACTTGGTCAAATTTCCTTCCCTGCGACTTGAACCTCCTTTCATCTGACTCATTTTTCCAATTCAACTTCTAGGTAGTCGGATTTATTTTTATTTGGGATCACTTGACTTGTGGATTGGTTGGTCGATTATTTTCCCATCATCTAAAGAGCTAATCTTGTATTTGTTTTTTTTTTCATATATTTATGTGTTGGTGAAATGGTGAGACTATAAGCCTACCATTTATGGATAAGATGATATCGAAGTATAAGTTCGAATGCATTTAGTGAGACCTGTATGGTAAGTACTTGTAGTGATTACAAAAGAAGTGGGCACATGTTGTTTCTAGGGCTAGATCATAGTAGGGAATCAATAATGTCAGGGGAACATTATGAAGGAGAAGGAGAAGATGATCCCGGGGTAAAGTTGGATTTATTTGAGAATAGTTTGGACACATTGGCACCAATGGAGTCACAACTATTTTCAGTGAAGACCAACGAAATTCCATCAATTGAGGCTTGTCATGAAGGGCTTGGGAGGGAATAAAATAAGCCAAAGACATAGCATAAGACTAAAACATATATGGGAGAGTGTAACCACAACAAGACACATGTAGCTTTTTGTGTAAAGGACAATGTGGACATCAATCCATATACCGGGGAAGTGGATGCTATTAGGATAAACCAATCGCTACAATATATGGAAGTATACTTCAGTGTGCATGAAGTAACTAGAAAACCAAATATTTTTTTTTCTTGGTTGAAACATGAAGACCATTATTTGACATGGTGGGAGAGTGGTGATGCAGTAAGAAGAGAACTAGGAAATGATCCACCGGTGAATGATTGGGAGGTATTGAAGGACATGATCAAATATAAATTTTATCCAATGTGATATGAGGAACACCAACAAATAGTTGGCATTACTTTAGGCACAGAAAAGAACAACCAGTGCAAGAGTTCACGACGTAGTTAAAGAAGGGAGAAATTCATATGGTAGTCTCTCTCAAAAGTCCAGACATATTAGTCAAGTATTTGGGGGAATTATTGCCACATATTTAAAGAAAACTGATTTTATTTAGGCCTAAGAAAATTTATGAGGCCATTATTCAAGTACAATACCTTGAGGGAGAGAAGCGGAAGCCACAAACTACTCACAAGCAGGTAGAACAACAAGAACAACATATACATATGGAAAACAAGAAGAAGTGGAATCAAAATAATATCATGGAAACCATACAAGAAGAAACACCTTCCATACAACAATTTAAAGAATGCAAATGAAAGGGACACACTGAGGAGAACTGTTGGAAACTGCACCACAATAAGTGCACCAAATATTTTTAGAAGAGAAAGAAGAAATCATTGATATCAGTGGATGTTTAGAAATGGGTGGATATCACATCAGACTCAGAAGGAAACATTAAATACACTAATATTCAGAAAGAGGTGGCATTAGTGGGTTGCAATCACAAGGAGGAGAAGGCAATGAATGAACTTTTTTTCATTAAAATCCACATGAAGCAAAGTAAGGTGGATTGTCTGTTCGATCCCAGTTCACAATCCTACTAGATATCTGTTCAATTGGTTGAGAAGCTTGGAATGTGTTGATTTTAACTGTAACATCCCCCAAAATAAATTATTTTTGAATTTGCAATTTCTTAGGAGATTTATTTTTTTTTTGGTAAATTCGAAATTGGAAATTTTTTTTCCATTTATGGCAATTCCGAATTCTGAATTTGGTTAATTGTAATTAATGATTATGACTATTGGGTAGAGATCTGATTTGGCCCAACTAACTACTTGACTGTGACACTTGTATGAAACAAAATATTTTATAATTATTGCAGGAGGACAAATGGAACAACCATGTTGAAATAAGCTGACCATGACTCTATGAGTGGGGAACATGTTGGAGCTACCTCAGGGATGATTGTTACAAGTGGAAAATCAAGAATTTGTCCATTGGCAACCCCTGAAAATTAGGGTTTTGGAAAGCTGCGAAAATTCCCAAGGGGAAAAAGACCTAGGGATTTTGTTTTTGGATATATAGCATATGTGAGGAGGTAGGACGCTACCTAGTATGCTAGGGAAACAAATTACTGATTTATTGTTGTTATGAACACTACTTGTTGAGTGTGAGGCAAGGAGAGGACTACTGATACATGAAGACATTGCGGAGGAGTAACTCCAAGTTAGCCCTCATGGATTCATGGTTAGGCTAGGGGGTGAACATGACAAGTGATTTGGCTGCCCTGCTTTAAGGTTGGGAGGAATGTGGTTGTCCCATTTGTTATTCAACAAACTTTATTCAGATATGTCCACTTTCTCCTTCTCTATTTACATGTCGTGATGAATTATTGGCTGATGAGATCTTTTTATATGAGTTATGTATATATGAGATATTATTTTATCAAATTCTGAAGGAATCATAACTATGGTTGTAAGAATCCCAATCCATTATTTTATTTGAGATTTCTGTTAGAATCCGATGTATCCAATAGGACTGGTTATTTTATTAGTAGTCGCCCTTCGGAATAAAACCTGAAAAATGTCTTTCGAACATCCCACACTTTTAACACTGTGTTTTGACTTTGATTTGAGTTTAGTTACCCTATCATGTTAAAACAACTTCCACGATTAGTTATAAAGTAATGGGAGGTAATAATTTATGTATATATGCAAGTATGTAAGATATAATTATGTAGGAAAGTCATATGCAAAATTCAAACGCTTTCAGAAAACCTACAGTGTGTATATATACATATATATATATATATATATATATATATATATATATATATATATCAATAGGTATTGATGATAAATTGTGAAACGATTAGATGTAGTCTATCACATATTTAAGTGCTGGAAACAATATCTAGAATAAATCGATTAACACAAACAAAGCTTCTGGAAATATGGATCTATGAACTAGTTTACTGCTTTAATAAGAAATACTTTAGGTGGAAACCTATCAATAAATTGTGCTGGAAAACTTAAGAATTATCTATCCTACACAAGGTAAATGAAATCGAATAATGTAGCCATGTAAAAACAACTATATGCTTACCAGTCTGCAGGAGAATGATTATAGAAATATATTAATTAAATTGAAATTTCTTTCATGTCCATGCTAAATCAACACAAATAGGAACTCTATGTATGTACAGAATAAGAAGGAGGATATACGTTTGTATCCCACTGTAAGGAGGATACAGAGTCACAGTACTTATAAAACACCAAAGTAAAGTAGAACAATATAGAATCTTCATTTAGCACAATGGACATTCATATGATATGAATATATATATATATATATATGCTTTATACCGTTTGTATGTTAAAGAAACCTAGTATTGTCGATTATTTCTTTTTTCATGATTAAAAGGGTTTGGAGATTCGGTAACAATCACTAATGATGGGCCCTGTTGTTCTGAGGGTACCCATCAAGGAGTCGTTGGACCCTTCTCCCTTGGCCTAGTCGCCTATACATCCAAGAACATCAAGGAAATAACCTGAGACTGCTTATAAGTTAAGTATCCTTTTGAAATGCTCTGTTACTACATTTGTCATTTGTTGATGTTTTTGTTTTCCTTTCTTTCATACAAATATTGATACATAATGGTAAAACTTTGCAGAGTTTTCGTCTACCCAAAATTTCAAAAGGTTGTGTTCCTAAGCTCCGCACAAAAGGTATTTGATTTCCTTTCGTAAACTCTTCAGGAGTTCACACAGTGAAAGCACAATTTTAATATTAGTTAATGATATGAAGAATAATATTCGATCGATTTATTGTAGTGGCTGGAAGGGGGGAAAATCCCAATTATATTCTTATTTGGAACTGGTTGATATTTGTAATAGTTCCTTTGAAGTTACACTACAGGGCCCCTCCCTATCTATTTGAATTAATGCAATGATTGTTAGATAAATTTTTATTTGTATCTTCTCGACATTCTAGTTTCTTCCTATTCTTAAAATAATTATCGGGGTTGTCATTTTATATTCCATATTCAATACCTACAGTTTGTATAATCCGAATTTACAGCTATGCACTAAATAGAAAATGAACTTATTCATTTTTGAAGGTCTATACTTCAAAATTCAAATAGATAGGGAGGGGCCCTGTAGTGTAACTTCAAAGGAACTATTACAATTATCAACCAATTCCAAATAAGAATATAATTGGGATTTTCCCCCCTTCCAGGAACTACAATAAATCGAGCGAATACTATTCTTCATATCATTAACTGATATTGAAATTGTGCTTTCACTGTGTGAACGCCTGAAGAGTTTATGAAAGGAACTCAAATACCTTTTGTGCCGAGGTTAGGAACACAACCTTTTGAAATTTTGCATAGACAAAAACTATGCAAAGTTTTACCATTATGTATTAGTATTTATATTAAAGAAAGGAAAACAAAAACATCAACAAATGACAAATGTAGTAATAGAGCATTTCAGAAGGATACTTAACTAATAAGCAGTCTCAGGTTATTTCCTTGATGCTCTTGTATGTATAGGCGACTAGGCCGAGGGAGAAGGGTCCAACGACTCCCTGATGGGTACCCTCACAACAACAGGGTCCATCATTAGTGATTGTTACCGAATCTCCAAACCCTTTTAATCATGAAAAAAGAAATAATCGACAATACTAGGTTTCTTTAACAAACAAATGGTATAAAGCATATTGTGCAAAGACATAATATAAACCTTTACGAAGAACAAATACTATCTAACTGGTTGAGTTTAAAAACTTTTAGAACCAAATTACAGAGGATGTATTTCTCATAAATTCATCAATCAATACAGGGATAATTTTCTACTAATCGCAAACAATGTAAGTCACAATAATGACAATAACATCTATAAACTCAACAGGAATTTATTCATACTGTAGGGTATCTTTAATAGAATTTTCAGCAGTCGCATTGGGCACATTTTTAACAACACCAGATAAGAATGGATTAGACATAAATAAATAAAAACATATGTGAAGGAACTAGTGAGAACTTGCTGACTCACCCCTTTACAAAGGAAGAAAGAAATTATACAACGCATTATGCATGACACAGTGGTACTATTCTTCCCGAAAGAGAACTTCTCGCAGAATCTCACAAATATTTGGCTTCGAGCCTTAGCTTACGATAATAGAGGGCTTGTAAGGAACCATGATAATAGAGAGTTTACGAAACCCTAGACCTCAAAACATAGACAAAGCAAAACGAATGCATTCTCTCTAAACCAGAGGAGGAATGTCAATAACTTCAAAGGAAATCACTTCTCCAGGAATGGGGATAACCCAAAAAGTATTATAGAGAAGTAATGATAAAGGGAGGTTTCAACAGAAAGAAAGAAATATAACATTAGTTATAGAACACCTACGACTTTCACTATAATGATTTTCTAAATGAGCCACCCTATTTATTCAACCATAGTAATACGTTAAAGGAAATACCTACTGGGGGAACCGGACCATGCCGTCTGATACAACAATGAAATGACCTCCATGACAACAGTATTCATTACTAAGAAATGATATGCAAAGCCCCTTCGCAGAGCTCAAAAATGAAAACTGTAAACCCATCAAAACCCTAAGCGACACCTTGATTTCTTAGAGTAAATGCGAATAGTGTTGAAGGAAAATCTCCCTGCGGACAGGTACATCTCCTCTTGAGAGATAGACTCTTAACTCTTAAGACAGAATATGCTTATCATGGTCTCTGACTTCCTTTTAGATCTAGATAAACTAATGTGTGAGGAGGAAGGAGAAAAGAAGTACCTTTTATCGGNCATGTAGACAAAAAAAAGTACAACCACTTCCTGCTCTACTGATATTAGCTCGAAATAGAACTATCTATTAGAGACAAATCCATGTGAGATCAAACACAGATTTGAAAGAAACAGGCCAAGCATATTATATTAAAGAGAACAACAACGAAGGATACTTACAACCATAGATGTGAGTGTAGAAGCTCCGTCAAGCCCTCCTTGTCCGAACCCTTGCTCAAACAGTCCACATGCCGAATACAGATGCTCTGAAAGACACCTTATTTATGAGATCATAGGTTAGATGCTTCACAATTCTTTCCATCCCCTTTCACCATGAGAAGGTCTGTTTAAATAGGCTTGGAGAGGTCCAACTACTTGAGATATCTTTGGAGTAAGTTGAGTATTTTCCTCCTTTAGTTATGGATCTTCCCTAGGATCATGGCTTGACCAAGGATAAGAATCCAACTACCTTCAGATATTGAGAGGATCTTCCCCTCGTTCTTCTCAATAAACCAATTTTTTGCCCAGAATAGGTAGAGCTCTCTCAAAAGGGGTATCAGAGCATTATAGCGCTCCCTGGCAATGTATAGGGGGCACCAACACTCCTGACAGTAGCAGTGTTCCACAAAAAGGGCAGACATAGCGTTATAATGCTACCTGACAGTGTGTAGAGGTGCACCAACACTCCTGACAGTGGTATAGGGGAGCGTTCTCCTCTGAAACTCAATTTTAGTGGTTCTTTCAAATGGAAAGAGGTTCATAAACTCTGTTAACCCATTCCTCTTCTTCCAAATCAAATGTTTGAGGTGTTTTAAGTGTCTTTTCGATGTCGTTGTAGGCACGACATAGGCATTATGGCAGTATGCTTTTCCTGACACTTGCGACACTTGTGACCAAAATGTGACACTTGCGACACTTGTAATGAAGACACTTGCGACACTATCAAAGTGAGTAATTTTGATGTGTAACAAAGAGTACGAAGGATGGGTTAGACAAGTGATAAGGGCAGAGTCGATGTGACACGTTGGATGAAAATCCAGGTGAATACAATGTAACGCACGCTCGCAGGACTTCCATTAATGGTGGTTACAGAGCCTTAACTACTCCTAACAGTGGACCATCCCTTCCACATAAAGAATGTCGTGAATAGACCCCTCCATGACTCGACATGTTTGAATATCGTTCACATCCACTAAATTACCTTTAGTTAGCAGTTTGATCAAGTTAAGTCTTCATTGAAACGTCTTTTAGATAAGTCAGGGTAACGAGAGTTAACACAAGTCCTCATTTGTCGAATCCCTTTGGTGTTTGTCTAGGACATCACTGAAACCATTGTATAGGTTCTAAGAGACATTAAATGACCAGGACTCTATAGTTATACTAGATACATGTTATTAAGCCTGACCCCATGGCTATATAGATGGAAACAAAATATCTTCCCAAGGAAAAATTAATTAGGTAGACTTGCGCACGAACTTAGAAATATTATGTTAAAATATTGAGTTGTAATATGAATTCCAAGTCTAAACACTATATATATACCTACATACGTATATAGGTAAATATAATGGAGGCAAAGGGGAATTACTAGAACCCTTGGTGGCTTATCCTTATAATCATTCCTACCCAAAGTAAGTTAAGATGGTGTAGTTATAATATATTGTGGTAAGTAGAACTTAAGAGTTACACCACAGAGATTTATAACAGAAATGAGGATCTCCTCCTTCTACCAACAATTATATAAATGAAATTTGAGAATTAATGACCACGGGAAATTTTTGGAGGCAAAGGGGAATTACTAGAACCCTTGGTGACTTATCGTTATAATCATTCCTACCCAAAGTAAGTTAAGATGGTGTAGTTATAATATCTTGTGGTAAGTAGAACTTAAGAGTTACACCACAAAGATTTATAATAGAAATGAGGATCTCCTCCTTCTACCAACAATTATATAAATGAAATTTGGGAATTAATGACCACATAATATATATATATATATATATATATATATATATATATATATATATATATATTATGGAAAAATTGAGGTAAATTACATATGGTATCAGAGCAAAGGTTATAGCACTTGGACCTTGAACAGGGCCACCTTATTTACTTAGCACATATTTCTATGTATGTAAAAGTAATAAACCTTTACTATTACAAACAAAAAATCTTTTCTCTTTTGTGTTAATCATGGAAGCCCAGGATGACGCAGAAATCAGACTTTATGGGAATCCTAAACAAAGACCTCCTGAAGACCCAAGACAAAATAGTGATGGAAGATCACCTACTAAAGTTCTGGAAACGATGAGGAATCTCATTGTTGAGCTACAGGTTTTCAAAGCAGACAATGAGAAATTGAAAAGTGCACAACAAGAACAAAAGGAAATAAATGAAGTCTTGCTGCGAAGTATAGTGACAAAAAAATCCCCAAAGGAAAAAAACCAGGAAGAAGAGGTCAGTAAAAGGGCCTCTAAGAATTCTGGTCTTGAAGCAGAAAGAGGGGACAACTCATCTAAAGGTACACCTTCAGCTGAAGATAAAACAAAATAGACAGAAAAAGAAAACAGGTAGACCACCTTGAAGGAGAATTTAAGAAAATCAAACCGGCTACCTTTGATGGGGAGTCTAGAACAGGGGAAGAAGCTGAAGCATGGTTACTGGACATCAAGATGTATTTCCAGATATACAATTATTCTAGTAATATGAAAGTTAGAATGGTCATCTATAATCTGAAAGGAAAATCCAGCATTTGGTGGCAAGACCTGAAATTGACCAAGGGACTAAAAGAGAAATAGATGGAATGGTCCGACTTTAAGAAATACTTTAAGAAACAGTACCTATGTGAAAGATACTATGAAAGAAAAGTGAAAGAATTTTATGAGTTATGACTTGGTCAAATGTCCATGGACGATCTAATAAATAAATTCCTGGAATTACTAAGGTTCCTACCTTATATCTGGGAGGATAAAGTGAAAATCCAGTGGTTCCTAAGCTATCTACCACAGTCCTTCAAGGAAAAAATTGAATTTGATAACCCCAAGTCCTTGAGTGAAGTATTCAGGAAAGATCGAATGTGTTACGACCAATACAAACAACAGAAAGAATTTCCCAAAGCTTGGAAGGATAAGAAACAAGACCGAATGAACCAGCAGAAGAAGAGATACCAACCAACTCCTTATCGAAACGCAACAAAAATCTTTCCCAGAAAA
>JASDQU010560036.1:21184-46103 GCA_032191745.1 Picea mariana | reverse complement strand
GGTTTTTATGCATGAATATTAATAGGACGTTGCTTTCGATTATTTTCTATTTTATAGATTGGGCATGTGATGTGAGGGGGAGGGGAGGGTCCATATGAGCTTCCACCTTCACATGTTTGGACTTGTTCAGTAGAGAATAAATTATTCTTGAAACCAAGAGAAGCTCTTTCATTTTTATACCATCATGATTGTAGATGTCATCAATATTAATGTTTTCATAGTATTGCATCAATGAAGTTTTGATGAACGTGTTTATAGTTTCTATAGAATTTTTTTTGAAACCTTATTTTTCTTTCAAAGTACACAAATTGGTTACTGCAAGTTTTAAGTTTGCATCAATATCTCTTCATTTTTCTTTCAGGTTCTACATTAATGTATATACAATGTATCTGTGTCATAGATGTGATGAAAATTCCCTCTTTTTCATTGATTTCTTAACCAAAACCATAAAAATAATCCATTTCTATACTAGATGCAAGGATACGTGTATTGTCGAATGAATTTTACAAGGAACTAGGAACATAAATTGTTCTAGGACTAGACATGGGCAACAATGACCTATGAATGGGGCCAATGTTGAAATTTTTTCAAAATGTTTTTCTATGCACTGAAATTTGACATGGATAGATTATTCACATGACTTAATGATATGAGAGGGTTTCTGGACTCAAATTTGACTCACACACACACTTTCTTCCATCATTAATTCATCACGTAAACCATAAACCCTAATTTTCTTTCAAAGTACACAAATTGGTTTACCCAATATTTAAGTTTTCATCAGTCTTTCTTAATTTTTCTTTTAGTTTTTACATTAATATTGTATATACAATGTATATGTGTCATATTTGTGATGCAAAATCCCTCTTTTTCATTGATTTCTTAATCAACACCATAAAAATACTAGACACGGACAACACTGACATGTGAATGGGGCCAACATTGAAATTTTTTCAAATTGTTTCTATATGCATTTAAATTTGAGATGGATAGAATATTCACATGAATTAAAGATGTGGGAGGGTTTATGGACTCACATTTGAATCACACACCCAATTTATTCCATCATCATATGATCATCATGTAAACCATAAACCCTATTTTTCATATGTTCTAGTAGATATGTTAATGATTCCTAATTTCGTATTTGTATTTGACTCAATGTACAACTAGCTTGCAAAGTATCAAATGTTTATTTCAATTTGATAAACCAAATATGAAATGAATCCAAGAATCATTTTGTATCGTTGCAAGATAGACGAATGTAAATAATCTTGCGATGAATTAGCTATAGTATCGACGAAAAAAGTTCGTCGATAGTATATATAATTCGTCGCAAGAATGTGTCTTTGAATGATGTTACATGGTTTGCAAGGAGTGTAGGGATTATATGGTGAAATGTAGTGTATTCTATAAGAATAATCTCTATGCCAAACCTCAAAATGGATAGTACCATATCTTGTTCATAAGAAAAATATTCTTTGTATGTTTCCTTTGTGGTGGCTCAAGCCCTCACACATGATGCATGACAATGAAATGTAACAATTTGAGTATTGAATGATAGTGTTATTTCACCCATGATTAAGGAAGGAACATAAGTTTCTTAGGTCCTATTTGAATATTCTTATAATTGAGATTCGTTACATAGTCCTTGAGAAAGACAAAATACTTATGTAGTGGATATTTGGTCTTTGTGTGGGACATTTAATGCCATTAATATGTTTTGTACAAAAATAATGGATCTTGGGGACTACACCATGCTCAAGCGACAAAACAAATTAGGACATTAGGACCAAAACAAAGATTTTGCAGTACTAGATGCGAGGACGTGTGTATTGTCGAATGAATTTTACAAGGAACAAGAAACATAAATTGTTCTAGGACTAGACATGAGAAACAGTGACCTGTGAATGTGGCCAACATTGAAATTTTTTCAAAATGTTTCTGTATGCACTGAAATTTGACATCGATAGAGTATTTTCATGCCTTAACAATATGGGAGGTTTTATGGACTCAAATTTGACTCACACACCCACTTTCTTCCATCATCAATTCATCATGTAAATCATAAACCCTAATTTTATATCAAAGTACACAAATTAGTTGATGCAAGTTTTAAGTCTTCATCAGTCTTTCTTCATTTTTCTTTTAGGTTCTACATTAATATTGTATATACAATGTATATGTGTCATAGTTGTGATGCAAAATCCCTCTTTTTCATTGATTTCTTAATCAACACCAGAGAAATACTCCCTTGTAGTACTAGATGCGGGAACATGTGTATTGTCGAATGAATTTTACAAGGGACAAGGAACGGAAATTGTACTATGTCTAGACATGGGCAATAGTGACCTGTGAATGGCACCAATGTTGAAATTATTTCAATGTCCTTCTGTATGCACTAAAATGTTTCATGGATAGACTATTCACATGCCTTAACAATATGGGAGGGTTTTTAGACTCAAATTTAACTCACACACCCATTTTCTTCCATCATCAATTCATCATGTAAATCGTAAGCCCTAATTTTATATCAAAGTACACAAATTGGTTGACACAAGTTTTAACTTTTCATCGGTCTTCATTTTTCTTTCAGGATCTACATTAATATTGTAAATACAATGTATGTGTGTCATAGTTGTGATGAAAAACCCCTCTTTTTCATTGATTTCTTAATCAACACTAGAAAAATAGTCCCTTGTAGTACTAGATTTGGGGACATGTTTACTGTCAAACAAATTTTACAAGGAAAAAGGAACAGAAATTGTACTAGGACTAGACACGAGCAATAGTGACCTGTGAATGGGGCCAACATTGAATTGTTTTCAATGTCCTTCTGTATGCACTAAAAATTTTCATTGATATAATATCCACATGCCTTAATGATATGAGAGGGTTTCTGGACTCAAATTTGACTCACACACCCACTTTCTTCCATCATCAATTCATCATGTAAACCATAAACCCTAATTTTATTTCAAAGTACACAAATTAGTTAACACAAGTTTTAAGTTTTCATCAGTCTTTCTTCATTTTTCTTTCAGGTTTTACATTAATATTGTATACACAATGTCTTTGTGTCATAGTTTTGATGAAAAATTCATCTTTTTCATTGATTGCTTAATCAAAAACATAAAAATACTCCATTGCAGTACTATATGAAGGGACATGTGTAATGTTGAATGCATTTTACAGGGAGCAAGGAACGAAAATTGTACTAGGACTAGACATGGGAAACAATGACTTGTGAATGGGGTCAACGTTGCAATTTTTTTAAACTATTTATGTATGCACTGAAATTTGACATGGATAGACTATTTGCATGCCTTAACGACATGGGAGGGTTTTTGGACTCAAATTCTACTCACACACCCACTCTATTCCATCATCAATTCATCATGTAAACCATAAACCCTAATTTTCTTTCAAAGTACACAAATTGGTTGACGCAAGTTTTAAGTTTTCATCAGTCTTTCTTCATTTTTCGTTTAGGCTCTACATTAATATTGTATACACAATGTCTCAGTGTCATAGTTTTGATGAAAAATCCCTCTTTTTCATTGATTGCTTAATTAGCACCATAAAAATACTCTCTTGCAATACTATATGGGGGGACATGTGTAATGTCGAACGAATTTTACAAGGAACAAGGAATGAAATTTGTACTAGGACTAGACTTGGGCAATAGTGACTTGTGAATGGGGCCAACGTTGCAATTTTTTCAAACTGTTTCTGTATGCACTGAAATTTGACATGGATAGACTATTTGCATGACTTAACAACATGGGAGGTTTTTTGGACTTAAATTTGACTCACACACCCACTTTCTTCAATCATTAATTCATCATGTTAACCATAAAACTTAATTTTCTTTCAAAGTACACAAATTGGTTAATGCAAGTTTTAAGTTTTCATGAGTCTTTCTTCATTTTTATTTTAGGTTATACATTAATATTGTATATACAATGTAGTTGTGGCGTAGTTTTGATGAAAAATCCCTCTTTTTTGTTTATTTCATAATCAAAACCATAAAAATACTAGACACAGGCAATAGTGATAGGTGAATGGGGCCAAGGTTGAAATTTTTTCAAACTGTTTATGTATGCACTGAAATTTGTCATGGATAGACTATTCACATGCCTTAACAATATGGGAGATTTGATGGACTCAAATTTGACTCACACACCCACTTTATTCCATCATCAAATCATCATGTAAACCATAAATCCTAATTTGTTTTCAAAGTACACAAATTGGTTGACGCGAGTTTTAAGTTTTCATCAGTATTTCTTCATTTTTCTTCCAGGTTCTACATTAATATTGTATATAAAATGTAGATGTGTCTTAGTTATGATGAAAAATACCTCTTTTCTTTTTTATTTCTTAATCAACACCATCAATATACTAGACACAGGCAACAGTGACAGGTAAATGGGGCCAAGGTTGAATTTTTTTCAAATTGTTTCTGTATGCATTGAAATTTGTCATGGATAGACTATTCACATGCATTAACTATATGGGAGGGTTTTTGGACTCAAATTTGACTCACACACCCACTTTATTCCATCATAAAATCATAATGTAAACCATAAACGCTAATTTTTTTTCAAAGTACACAAATTGGTTGATGCAATTTTTAAGTTTTCATCAGTCTTTCTTCATTTTTCTTTCAGGTTGTACATTAATATTGTATATACAATGTATCTGTTGCATAGTTGTGATGAAAACTCCCACTTTTTCATTGATTTCTTAATCAACACCATAAAAATACTCCCTTGTAGTACTAGATGTGGGGACGTGTGTAGTGTCAAATGAATTTTACAAGGAACAAGCAACAGAAATTGTACTGGGAGTAGACACAGGCAACAACGACATGTGAATGGGGCCAATGTTGAAGTTTTTTCAAACTATTTATGTATGCAGTGAAATTTGACATGGATAGGTTATTCGCATGCCTTAACAATATGGGAGGGTTTCTAGTCTCAAATTTGACTCACACACCCACTTTCTTCCATCATAAATTCATCATGTAAACCATAAACCTAATTTTTCTTTGAAAGTACACAAATTGGTTGATGCACGTTTTAAGTTTTCATTGGTCTTTCTTCATTTTTATTTTAGGTTCTACATTAATATTGTATATACAATGCAAATGTATCGTAGTTGTGATAAAAAATCCCTCTTTTTTGTTGATTGCTTAGTCAACAATATAAAATTACTCCCTTGCAGTACTATATGTGGGGATGTATGTATTGTCAAACAAATTGTACAAGGAAAAAGGAACATAAATTGTACTAGGACTAGACATGGGCAACATTGACCTATGAATGGGGCCAATGTTGAAATTTTTTCAAACTTTTTTTGTATGCACTGAAATTTTCCATAGATAGCCTATTCACATGCCTTAATGATATGGGAGGGTTTCTGGACTCACATTTGACTCACACACCCACCTTCTTCCATCATCAATTCATCATGTAAACCATAAAACCCTAATTTTCTTTCAATGTACACAAATTAGTTCATGCAAGTTTTAAGTTTTCATCAGTCTTTCTTCATTTTTCTTTCAGGCTATACATTAATATTGTATATACAATGTATCTATGTCATAGTTGTGATATGGGAGGGTTTTTGGACTCAAATTTGACTCACGCACCCACTTTATTCCATGATAATATGATCATCATGTAAACCATAAACCCTATTTTCCATATGTTCTAGTAGATATGTTAATGATTCCTAATTTCATATTTTTATTTGACTCAAGGTACAACTATCTTGAAAAGTATCAAATTTTAATTTCAAGTTGATAAACCAAATATGAAATGAATCCAAACATCATTTGTTATCGTCGCAAGAGTGACGAATGTAAATAATCTTGCGACGAATTAGCTATACTATCCACGAAAAACGTTTGTCGATAGTATAGCTAATTCGTCACAAGAATGTGTATTTGAATGGTGTTACATGGTTTGCAAGGAGTGTAGGGCTTATATGGTGCAATGTAGTGTAGTATATAAGAACAATCTCTATCCCAAACCTCAAAATGGATTGTACCATATCTTGTTCATAAGACAAATATTCTTTGTATGTTTCCTTTGTGGTGGCTCAAGCTCTCACACATGATGCATCACAATGGAATGTAATAATTTGACTATTGAATGATAGTGTTATGTCACCCATAGTTAAGGAAAGAACATAAGGTTCTTAGGTCCTATTTGAATCTTGTTAGAATTGAGATTCGTTACATAGTCCTTGAAAAAAGACAAAAGACTTATGTAGTGGATATTTGGTCTTTGTGTGGGACATTTTATTCCATTAGTATGATTTGAACAAAAATAATGGATCTTGGTGACTACACCATGGTCAAGGGACAAACAAAATTAGGAACTTAAGACCAAAACAAAGATTTTGCAGTAGTAGATGCAAGGATGTGTGTATTGTCAAACGAATTTGACAAGGAACAAGGAATGAAAATTGTTCTAGGAGTAGACACATGCAACAATGACCTGTGAATGGGGCGAATGTTGACATTTTTTCAAATTGTTTCTGTATGCACTGAAATTGAACATGGATAGACTATTTTCATGCCTTAACGATATGGGAGGGTTTCTGGACTCAAATTTGTCTCACACACCCAATTTCTTCCATCATCAATTCATGATGTAAACCATAAACCCTAAATTTATTTCAAAGTACACAAATTGGTTGATGCAAGTTTTAATTTTTCATCAGTCGTTATTCATTTTTCTTTGAGGTTCTACATTAATATTGTATATACAATGTATCTATGTCATAGTTGTGATAAAAAATCCCTTTTTTTCATTGATTTCTTAATCAACACCATAAAAATACTCCCTTGTAGTACTAGATGTGGGGACGTGTGTACTGTCGAAATAATTTTACAAGGAAAAGATAACATAAAATGTACTAGGAATAGACACTGGAAACAATGACCTTTGAATAGGGACAACATTGAAATTTTTTCAAACCGTTTCTGTATGCACTGAAATTTGTCATGGATAGACTATTCACATGCCTTAACAATATGGGATGGTTTTTGGACTCAAATTTGACTCACACACCCACTTTATTCCATCATCAATTCATCATGTAAACCATAAACCCTATTTTTCTTTCAATGTACACAAATTGGTTGATGCAAGTTTTAAGTTTTCATCAATCTTTCTTCATTTTTCTTTCAGGTTCTACATTAATATTATATATACAATGTATTTGTGTCGTACTTGTGATGAAAAATCCCTCTTTTTCGTCGATTGCTTAATTAACACCATAAAAATACTCCCTTGTAGTGCTAGATGCCGGTACATCTGTACTGTTGAATGAATTTTGCAAGAACAAGGAACATAAATTGTACTAGTACTAGACATGGGCAACAATGACCTGTGAATGGGGCTAGCATTGAAATTTTTTCAAAATGTTTCTATATGCACTTAAATTTGTCATGGATAGACTATTTGCATGCCTTAACGATATGGGAGGGTTTCTGTACTCAAATGTGACTCACACACTCACTTTCTTCCATCATCAATTCATCATGTAAACCATAAACCCTAATTTTCTTTCAAAGTACACAAATTGGTTGACGCAAGTTTTAAGTTTTCATGAGTGTTTGTTCATTTCTATTCTAGGTTCTACATTAATATTGTATATACAATGTAGTTGTGATGAAAAATCCCTCTTTTTCCTTGATTTCTTAATCAACACCATAAAAATACTAGACACAAGCAACAATGACATGTGAATGGGGCCAACATTGATATGTTTTCAAATTGTTTCTATATGCACTAAAATTTGTCATGGATAGAGTATGCCTTAATGATATGGGAGGGTTTCGAGACTAAAATTTGACTCTCACACCCACTTTCCTCCATCATCAATTCATCATGTAAAGCATAAACCTTAATTTTCTTTCTAAGTACACAAATTGGTTGACGCAAGTTTTAAGTTTTCATTGGTCTTTCTTCATTTTTCTTTCAGGTTTTACATTAATATTGTATATACAATGTATATATTTCATAGTTGTGATGAAATCTCCCTCTTTTTTATTGATTTCTTAATCAACACCATAAAATTACTCCCTTGCAGTATTGGATGCGGGGACATGTTTAATGTCGAATGAATTTTACAAGGAACATAAGGTTTTTATGTCCTATTTAAATCCTCTTAGGATTAAGCTTCATGATGAAGTCACCTACATAGAAATATTTAGCCTCTGTGTGGGATCTTTGGTTCCATTAATATTTTGTTCATAAAAGGAACAGTTCTCAGGGCTTGTACGTCCATGTCTAGGGGAAGAAAACAAGAACATTAAGTTCAAAATGAAAATTTTAAAATCAAGGGCCATGAACTAGGCCTCAATTAACCATGTAGATCTTATTTAAGAGATATTTTACCTTCTAGTGGGATATGGGTGTGATTAGGAATGTTTTTTCACCATATAGGTAATTCAAGGTTTATATCATCACCAAGGGAGGTTGTCCCCTTGAAGTGGCTTCATTTTCATCAACTCTTTATCATTATCAAGGAATGGAGCTACTTCTTTCTATTCTTATGTTATTTGTGGACTTTGTTTCATAACAACAAGGGTGTCCAATATCCCCTCTTCTATTATTATTGGTATCCAAAGGACTAGTAAGGATCATTAAATCATACAACAAAATGGGAAAATAAAAGAACTAAAATTATGTAGAAATATTTTTCTTTCCCATGTATTGTTTGTATATGTTGTCGGCCTCTTATTTGGATTTGGTTCTATTAAGAAAAATTATTGTACTAAATAATCACTTGTTCTTTATTGAATATATAGGTAAGGAATTAAACATGAATATATATTATGTTTCTTTGAATGGCTTGACTCATAGACAAAAAATAGAAGTTTTCTAAGTTTTACCTTTTCAAGTATTATATTTTAGCTAAGGGTTCAAACACTTGGGTTTCACACTAAAATCGAATGGATATGTCTCTAGGGATTGGACCCAACTATATGAAAAAATAGAGAAAATACCTAGGTTCCATACATGGTGTGAAAAAATTGTGAATGGCATACATATCCCACCCAAGAACCATATATGTCTATTAAAATATAGGATAGATGTGGTGGATTGAGGACTTGTTAATGGCCAATGAGCGAACACAAATATGTTTAGGACCTAAGGCCCCTTTTTTCCTCTCTAGTCATGGTACACACCTTGAGACCTATTCTTATTATGAAAACGTACCAATGGTTCCAAATATACCCTACATAGATCTTGTGTGGTTGTTTAAGGACTACATCACAAATCTCGGTCCAAAAAAGATTCAAATAGGGCCTAAGAACCTTATGTTATTTTCTATACATTATGCCCAAAAATTGTTAATGGTGACCATATCCCACCCAAATTCCTTATATCCCTTAGAAATAGGTCATATATCCATGTATCCCTTATGAAAGTTCTCAAATTCAAGGGCCATGAAATAGGCCTCAAATAACCATGTAGATCTTATTTAAGAGATATTTGACCTTCTAGTGGGATATGGGTGGGATTAGGAATTTTTTTTCACAATATATGTAATTCAAGGTTTATATCATCACCAAGGGAAGAAAATCAGGGCCTTCTTCCCTAAATGGAGGTTTTCTATGGAGAATGTCCAAGCTTGTTAAACAAATTCAATTTTTAGGCAATAGAAATATTAAATTCTTAAATTTAAGTGGTATATGTTTGGTAAACAATATATAAAATTTCATAAATTAAGTAGTTTAGATCCTTCTTAAATTCCAAATTTCATAAAGGCGAAGATGACTCCCTCACCCTGACATGTAAAACTACCTTACCCTGACATGTTTCAAAATGAAATCTTTAGCACTAAAAACGTCTTGTAAATGCATAGGACTTATTTTCCTTATTGGGGCATGGTAAAGGCCTCTAAACACATCCATTTTGCACAAAACCACCTAATGGAACCTGGAAGACTACTCCAAGGTAAAAGAACCCACAAAGAGGGCATGTGCCATGGTTGGAGGCCTTATTTACAACACATGATGCATAGATTAAGGTTTATTTTGCATCATAATCATATTGTTTCCCTATTATGATCATGGTCAATGCCTTGATATTTGTCTTTAGTGATCAGGAAAACATCTTAATGGAAACAATATCCACCTCCTAAGAAAAGGACCCCCTAGTGAGGGTTCATGTCATAGTTCTAGGTGTTTTTCATATGACACTTGAGCTCATGAAGGTTCAATTAGGGATTAATGCCAATTTCCCCCCTTGACCATGTTTAGGAATTAAGACCCATTTCCAATGCATAAAACCTACTAATGGCTCCCACATCGCACTCATAGGCTTTCAACCAACCTATACTTAATGGACTCATGCGTTGGATCGAGCATTCATTCAAGGATTTTGAGATCAATAATATTCAATATTATATTCTTGAGGCACTTGTTTTACTTCCTCAAACATGGTCAAGATCCTATGATATATACTCAATGCACAAAACCTCCTAATGGACTCCATATCCAACTCTGATGCTAAAAAACCATTAGAAAGGGCTTGTGTTATGGTTTGTAGGTTTGTTCATGGTGATTGATCCTAAGAAGTGATGTTTATGGAATAAGGTCCAAGTTTTTTCCTCCCCTAACCATGGCATTTGAGCTCAAGAAGGTTCAGTTAGGTCTTAAGACCCTTCTTTCCCCCTTAACCATGTTAATCCATCAATGAACATAAGGTGATTATTCCTTGTTTAAATATTCTCAGGAGAGAGCTTTGTGATGTAGTCATAAAAAAACTAGATAAGACCTATGCATGGGATCATTCACCTTTGTGCGGTATCTTTAGCATCATTGATATGTTTTTTTAAAGACTAAGAATGGAGTTTAGGGACTATACCATGTTGAAGGGAGGAAAACAAGGAACTTGGGTCCAAAATGAATCTTTTTGAGTTTAAGGGCCATGCACTAGGCCTTGAACAACCATGTATATTCTTTCTAAATGATATTTAGCATATAAGTGGGATATGGATGCGATAATAATTTCTCAGGATTATTTGAATGTTGTAAGTATTAGGATTCATGTTGTAGTCCTCAAATAACCACACAAGACTTGTACTGTAGGGGATATTTATCCTATGTCGGGAATATTTGACACCATTAATATGTCTTATATAATAAGAATGAATCTTTGGGACTTAGGCCATAAATGAATATTTCTTGTGATAATGGCCATGGAAAATATCCTTGACTTATAGGAATACGGAAAAAATTAGTATGCTTTGAACAATAAGAATGGGTATTAGAATTACCTCCACCATGGATAGGGGAGGAAAACGATATATTTAGGTCCTAGAGAAATATTCTTATGGTATTTACCATGGCCTTTGAATGAACATAAGGTGATTATTCCTTGTTTAAATATTCTCAAGAGAGAGCTTCATGATGTAGTCATAAAAAAACTAGAAAAGACCTATGCAAGGGATCTTCCACCTTTGTGCGGTATCTTTAGCATCATTGATATATTTTTTTAGAGAGTAATAATGGATCTTAGGGACTATACCATGTTGAAGGGAGGAAATTAAAAAAGAAACTTGGGTCAAAAATTAATCTTTTTGAGTTTAAGGACCATGAATTAGGCCTTGAACAACCATGTATATCCTTTCTAAATGAATATCTTTAGCCTCTAAGTGGGATATGGACGCCATAAGAATTTCTCAGGATTATTTGAATGTTGTAAGTATTAGGATTCATTTTGTAGTCCTCAATTAACCACACACGACTTGTATTGTATGGGATATTTATCCTATGTGGGGAATATTTGACAGCATTAATATGTCTTATACAATAAGAATGGGTCTTTGGGCCTTAGGCCATAAATGAATCTTTCTTATTGTAAATGTGTTTAACCCGCACATCATAGATCTAGCTAAACAACAATACACACATTTGCAGAGAGAATTGGAGAAAGAATAAGAAGGAGAGAAAGAATGAAAGAATTCTCATTAACCGTTTCCACACTCAAAGAGTGAATAATTTACAATAGATATAAGATACATGAGTAAATAATGATCCATAGTGGTGGTATAGAGTGATATGGAAACACACCAGCAGTTACAGGAGTAAACTNGGAGTTAAATCAGGAAATAAAGGGTAATGCGTCAATATAGTGATGATGCCAAGGAATTTTTTCATTATATGGTGATGATCCCAATGTTGCATGGTGACAAAACCAATGCAACATCTAGACTCCACTCAACTAGTCAAACTGAAGTGAAAACTGAAGAGAATATTCTCCAGGTAAAATATTCTCCCCTAAAATATAGGAGGTTGGATAATGACTAATAATGACTAATAAACAAGGAAAATCCTTAGAAAAAATAAATCCTAGGTGTGTGTGAAGTAACTCCAACACCCCACCCTGAACATCACTATGGTGAAAATAAAGAATGGGTCCCGACAATAAGGCCATGTTAGGTACCCAAATACAAAAGATAGATTGAAATAAACGAGGAAAGAGGGAAAAATTCATGGGAGAAATGCCCCCCCAAAATTGCAATTCATAAAAAAAAAATGAGAAGGAACAAAAAGCAGTTGCTAAGAAACCTTGTCCTTCACTCCAAGAAGACCTTGCAACTATGCAAGTTTGTTCTCGTTGAAGATGTAGATGTCTTCAAAAATCTGATGAAGTATATGCACCATTTATATGTCCACACATATCCACATTATCTTCTTGTAATGAATAATATCCAAATAAAGTTTGGATGAAATTTTGAAAACCATGCGGCTGTTTCTGAAAAAATGTTGAAATTTTGTTGATTTTAAAACGATCATAATTTCACTTCCTGGACTCTGTTTCAGACGATTTTTTTTTAGAAATTAGATATTTTCCCAAGAGGAATTCAAATATCCAATTTTCTTCTACAAATGTTTCTCATACAATATCATAATTGAGTCTGATGTATCAATTCTGATGTGCGTCGCTCCCTTTTCGTCTCCTGAGATGCATGCATTGCACATGGAAAAGTGTTTGCATGTGACCCATGAGATGCATGCCATATATAGTCCACATGAATTTTATAAACAAAATATGAAATGCAGTAGACATCATCTTCAATTAATGTAATACACATTTGTGAAAAAACTTTTGTAGAACACTTTTTATAATAAAATGTTTGATCTTCTGATGGCTTCTCTTCTGGCTCTATATGTTCAACCTCCTACATGAAATATTCATAATATTATTTATTCCCAAATAGAACCTCCAATTTGGTCCATAATTTATTTGGAGTTGATTCTTTTGAGTCATCATATACTTGATGGAGAATTTCAGGAGAAATAGACAAGAAGATAAATCCTATGGCCATATCTTGTCTATTGAGAAAGTCATTTTTCTCATCGGCGGAATCAGGATCTACTTCCATTTCCATGTTTATTTTGTATAATCATATAATTATGAGAAGAATTAGAATATTTTTCTTCCACTCCAAATAGTTCTGATCCATGAAAAGTATTATCGATGAGTAAAACATAAATTCCATCTTTTCTGCATTCTTCAATCTTCAGTACCTGCAAAAAATAATTTGGTGTAGATTTTTCTTAGCAGTATGTCAGCTCGGATACCATGTAAATTTGTTGAACTTGCACATAATAGATCTAGCTAAACAATAATACACACATTTGCAGAGATAATTGGAGAAAGAATAAGAAGGAGAGAAAGAATGAAAGAATTTTCATTAACCGTTTCCACACTCAAAGAGTGAATAATTTACAATACATATAGGATACATGAGTAACTAATGATCCATAGTGGTGGTATAGAGTGATATTGACACACACCAACAGTTACAAATGTAAATTGCCACTTATTCTAGTCTCTTAGGCAGTTATCGGAGTGAACTGCCACCTAGTTGAGTTAACTAGTCAACTAGTCTTCAGTTAACTGACTGAACAAAGAGTAGTGATGAGTTAACTCAGGAAATCAAGGGTAATGCATCAGTATATTGATGATACCATGGAATGTGCACATTATCTGGTGATGATCTCAATGTTTCATGGTGACAAAACCAATGCAACATCTAGACTCCACTCAACTAGTCAAACTGAAGAGAATATTCTCTAGGTGAAACGTTCTCCCCTAAAATATAGGAGACTGGATAATGACTAATAATGACTAATAAACAAGGAAAAAACTTAGGAAAAATAAATCCTAGGTGTGTGTGAAGTAACTCCAACACTTATGATAAATGGCCTTGGAAAATGTCTTTGACTTATAGGAATATGGACAAAATTAATATGTTTTGAATAATAAGAATGTGTCTTAGAATTACCTCCACCATGGCCAGGGGAGGAAAATGATATATTTAGGTCCTAGAGAAATATTTCTAGGGTGTTTACCATGGCCATGGAATGAACATAAGGTGGTTATTCTATGTTTAATTACTCTCAGGAGAGAGCTTCATGATGTAGTCATCAAAAAACTAGACAAGACCTATGCAAGGGATCATTTACCTTTGTGTGGTATTTTTAGCATCATTGATATGTTTTTTTAAAGAGTAATAATGGATCTTAGGGACTATACCATGTTGAAGGGAGGAAATTAACAAGAAACTTGGGTCCAAAATGAATCTTTTTGAGTTTAAGGGCCATGCACTAGGCCTTGAACAACCATGTATATCATTTCTAAATGAATATATTTAGCCTCTAAGTGGGATATGGGTGACATTAGGAGTTTTTTCACACCACATATGGGATTAAAGACATATACCATCATTGAGGGATGTAAACAATGGATTTAGGATGTAAACAAACATTTATTTTACTTAATGACCATGACGAAGGGCTCCAATTAGGAATGTTGGAACCATTAATATTATATTTTTTATATCAAAATAAGAATGGATCTCCTAACCTATACCATGGCCAAGGGAGGAAAACAAAAGGCCTTAGGCCCTACACAAATTTCTTAGGATTAATGGCCATGAAAAAGGCCTTAAAACACCACATTAATTCTCTCTTCGGAATTTTTGGCCATTGAGTGGGATATCGACACCACTCACATGTTTTATACACCATGTAATACACATGGGATCTTGTCCTGCGTAAGCTACATTAATATTTCTATTATTATTTTGTATGAATTTGTGATTTTGCAAAGTACTTTTATGAATTAAATTAGTATCATAGTTTATAATTTTAAGTGGCATATCCCAACAAGTGGTTGGGGATGATACAAGTGGTCACTTGTATAGCTCTATAAGTGATTTTTAGGTGATAAAAATATCCCTATTTGAGAAATAGTTCTTTCTATTCCTACTTGTGTTGATGTACTTTACATACACACCTTGGTGGTTTGGTCACTCGAGTATCAAATAGGAAAGATTTAATGGACTTTAGATAATAAGTGATATTGAGGGTCCTACCTAGATATGGGAATGTTGAGTAGAACCCTTCACTGAAAGCCTTCGACTTATGGATCTATGAACAAATATCCTTGTGTAGCTACTAGACCTTAAGGATATTCCCCAAGGTGTATATAAAATTGTGGACCCAATGTTTTTCTAGAAATCCCTTTCAAGTCCACCTATGATTTAACCCATATCTAGGTAAGATAAGATTGTTATTTCCCTCATAGACCTTCATAAAGGTGATTGTATCTTTTGTTTCCACTGGAATGTTAATCACTTGGTACTTGAGTGGCGTAGAAATTTTATTTTGCAATCCTAGTTGGACTTATTCCCATCTATCAAGTCCATATCTATAAGTATACCACCAGCTATATGGTGTGGATCTCAATGTCACATCTAGTTCTTATACAAAATTCTCTAAGCACCACTAAGCTATTATATCATCCATAAAATATTCAACACTGATCCCTATACCGTCAAATATGTAGGGAGGGATTGGTAGCTCTATACCAATATCATGGATGGAATAAATTAACAAAAAATAAATTAATCAAATTAAATTAACAAAAAATAATAACAAAATTCATTAAAAAAAACAAAAAAAAAATACAAATGGCAAACAAACCTCCCACCCCCATTCATTACAAAGACATTTGTGCATGGGTGGCCATCTAATAGCAACTTGATATTATTTGCAGGAGGTGGAAACCAACCCATACCATCTCACATTACTTTCTTGGATATTCCACAATCGGATTCGCAGAGCCAAAACTGACCCATACCATCTCACATTACTTGCTTGGATATGCCTGCATGAGGTGGAAACTACACCCAATCCTGCGTGAGGTGGAAAATACATAACTCAGGAACAAAGGATACATATTCATGGTGTTCATCACAGAGGAGAAAAACCCCATAGCAGCTTGGATATTCCTGCGTGAGGAGGAAAATACACAGAGCCATCTACTAGCTTGGATAACCCCCACATGAGGTGGAAACTACACAACACAAGAGAAAAGATACATATTCATGTTCTATGCAGAGGAGAAAACCCCCATATCTTGGATATTCCCGCCCAGTGAGGAGGAAACTACACAACACAAGATACATATTCATGTTCAACGCAGAGGAGCAAAACCCCATCTGACAGAGGTAGAGGAGTGGCGATATTCGATCCAGGATTTCAATTAGACATTGACAGAGGAAAAGGAGCTCTCCTATCTGGACAAACCTATGGAGATGCTGCAAAACTCAGTAATGTATATCCTCTATCTCTCTGAAATCAGTAATCCTTTGTTAAATGTAGTTAAAACCCTAGTCTTAACATTGACATCATTGTGAGAATAGTCTTAGGTTGAAACTTGTTCTTGCAACACACTTTACTTTAACTCCCTCCATATATATCTTCATAGTAACTACCATTTTTTCCTGTGGTTCTTACTTTTACCACTGATCACCCTTCTCACAATTTCAATAAAGGTTCTAAGCGTCAATTTAGTATATAAATTTGATGCCCGTGCACTTTTCTCATGTTATAGACTTCATGATTATATTCATTGTAAATACCATGATTACACTCAAGATCCTTTGATACTCTCATCGATCTCCTCATATGTTATCCCTCCCTTGGTCCATAACCTCCTACTCCCTATCACTCTTAAGACGTGAACCCCAAACTTGATAATTTTCTCACCTAGTAGATTTTGTAGAGTACAGTTGCCTCTTGGACTTCTAGGCCTCTAATTATACTTTGCAAGTCTTCTTGACTAAAGAGGAAATCCCCTCCTAGTTTGTCACTCTCCTCTCCTTCATGGGTGGTGCTACCACTCATGATGCATGGAAACTTGTTGCATTATTTAAAGTCCTTTTTTAAGCATTTTGTTCATGGAGGATATCTATATTGGAAGGTATAGTTGTAGTTTTGATGAAAACTTACTCATTGAGGATTACCTTTTGAGGCATCATTGCATGTTTTGAGGTGTCGTGGTGCATGTGGCAGAGTTCTGCATATTTGGAGCCCTTATTGGTACATTTTCATGCATATTTTTTTAATGAGGGTGCATCTTACACATTCTGAGACACAATCATATATTTGAAGGCATTCCAGATCCCATTGAGTGGTATTGGATGCTTGAAGAACACCCTTCACGTGATGGCTATGCTCTTCACTCTAGTGACCTCATACTTTTCAAACATTTTCCTTGGATGGAGGGGTCATCATTTGAGTGGATTAGTATATTGTTTTAGTTGTTGGGATGTAGTGATCATGATTTTTTGAGATGAGAAGTGCTCTCCATAAGTAAAGTTTTTAATGACAATGTAGGTGGAAGCTAGCATAGATGACAAATCTAAAGGAGCTCATTGAATATCATTGAGGAGGGTTTATTGAATAAATTTATTTTCGTGGGAGGAATTCCTCCGTGTGATTCTATTTGCAAGACATTGTAGTCTCATATGTAAACACTTGGAATCATTCACCTTCTCAAGGACAATTTTTCCCAATAAGAGGAAGCCATATTATATTTGTGTTTTTATAATAGGTTCTTCACCCGAGGAAAGATGTCCAAATTTTTCTTGAATATTTTATTATGGAGGTAGTTGAGGGATTCATCTATAAAAGAAGGATGGAGTTCATCTCCAAGGGTGTGATTCTTGGAGGAGTATAAGACCGGGTATACTTGATTGTTGCAACTATCAGGATAAATATTTTGGGGCTGCCATATTCCTCATTCACTCTCTTATTGACCACCTATTTCCTCGATTCATTCATATTTGATTATCTCCCTTTAGTTCATTGCCTTGATTAGGGATGAATTCAATATGACATTCCTTAGTTGAGACTAGTCACTACTCCCTTGCTATCTTCCCTAAGAGGTTTTATTTGGTGGTTGCATCATGTAGACTATAGCTATAAGTTCATCTTCATTTCCATGAAATTTCCTTCCTCTCAACGCTCTCCTCATACCTTCGATGGTGCTTAATTAAATTTGTTTCCTTATGTTCATTTTCCATCTCCATGCTAACATTTTCACCTCATTCCTTCAACAATGCCTTTCTAGACTCAATGACACATGCCCTCAGTAATGTCACCTTATGGATAATTTTTACGTCATGATGACCATAGATATATCTAATTGAATACCAATGAACACGTAATATGACTATTTTTCATTATTTTTGAACTGTCAACATAGGATTATCAATGATTAGCTATCAACATGTTCAAAGAACTTTTCTAGTGAGATTTATTTTTTATAATAGTTTTGGTCCCTCATCTAGGAAAGACCCATTCATCACATATTTCAACCATAAGTAACATTTATTTCATAGAGGTATTATGACCCAAATTCAAATGTATCATGTTACACATGTTATGGTTTCATATTGTAATTAACATGATTATCATCATGAACATAGGTATGCTTGCCTCATTGATAAGATTATAGAACATGTTTACATCATAATTGTTGTTATGTAGGTGATATTATATCTCTCTCCAAGGTTGGGTTACCTTCAACAAGGTTCCCAATACTTAMAATATATAGACTCTATTTTTCATAATTAAAAAAAAACYTTTATGAATGAACATGATAAGATATTGGTCAACAAGGTGAAGCCCCGATGATCCTTATGAGTATTCAAGATGTGTATGGTGGTCTCTATAATCATAAAAGTTTACTATGTTAGAAATGATGACATTTAATTCAATTTTGTATAGGTGTACTAAGTGAACTACGACATTTTCATGGTATTTTTAAAATTTGAGTCATTTTTCTTCCATTTATCCAGATAATTATCTCATACTTTTTGTCGTTAGCATTACTGCACACATAGTAATCTATCAACAAATTATTTATTTTCTTAAAACCTCTTTCTCCTTCCTGTAGCTACTTTTCATCGAAGTTGAAATTCTTGCATTTCATTTTCCTCTTGCATGGTGATGCAAGAGCATCACTCCACATCATCAAGTGCCAGCCAACCAACACACCAGTACACATTAAATCGAGAGGAGAGGTGCAACCCTCTCACTTTCAAATTTCAAATTTGAATTAAATGAAATTAATTGTTGTAAGGATGGTAGAGCCGAAGTCATTCCTTCGAGCATGTTGTAGTTGGTGTTTCCTTAATGGTTGACAGGTCGATGGGGATCTAGATCCAATTCATCTTAGATGGCCCATTCAATGTAATTCATTGTAATTTATGAGAGTTGGTGAGATCGAGGGAAGAGCTCGAGGAGCCCTTCTTGTAAAAAGATCTTAGCATCTTATTTTTGAGGGAGTTAGAATATTGAGATAGAAAATAAGGGAGAATAGAGGAATTCATGACTGTGTTGTAGTCCAAGCTCACATTGTATAGAGGCATTTCATATTAATACAATCAGAGAAGTTTTTCTTGCATGTTATTTTGTGTATGTTGATGAATGTCTTTATGTGTTTAGGATATGATGTATATGTATGTTAGATGTGCATTTTCAAGGATATATAGATTTTTATATCTTTAGGTTTACTGATTTCACATCTGGTTCTTTGAGGCTAAATGCAAGAGGTTGCATGATAGAACACTGTGGGTTATGTAAGCTAGTGTATAGAATGCACTTCTAAATTCTGTGAAATTTCGACAGAGTCGTGCTAAGAGGGTGCACCAGAGGAAGTATTAAACTTGAGGGGAGAAACCTCAAGGTTGTTGAACACCTTGGAGGTGAGACTGTGCAGAGAAAGGCATAGGGAAGATAGAATCATTGAAGATTCTACAGAGCTCTACCAGGAGGGCATCGAGCGTGTGCATAGAGTGCACCAGGGAATTCTATTTCGAGTTCTTAGAGAAGGGAATATCAAAGAAGGACCTACCACCAAGTTTTTGAACACTTTGTTGGTACAAAGAAGGTGTGCTAGAGAATAAGTCACTAGGAGGGCACTTATACTCCTTTGAGGGGAAAAGAGAGATAGAGTTACCAAACACTCTTCTTGGAAGAACAGTGCCTTGGTGCACAAGGTTCGCAAAGCTCATGAGGTTGAGCATGAGGATCCAAAGAAGGCACTAAATTTCCCCTTTGAAGGAAAATACAAGAGCCAAGTCTGTTAGAGACTGGGAAAATTCGAGAAGCTTAAGATGAATAACACAAATGCGTGTAAGGATTCTGCAAGGAGTCGCAGAGGCCAAGAAAAAACCTTTGAGGTTTCAAACTTGACAAAGCTCAGGAAGGATAACATTTTACGAAATGCAGGCAAGACCCAAGGTCACAGGGTCCACAGAGAAATCAAAGGCCGTAGCATTTGAGACACTTAAAATCTTCTAAGGCGGGAAGGAGAAGCAAGAGCTCAGGAGGGACACAACTATCATTGATTCAAACACTGGAGAAGAGATATGGACTGTTCGATCCACATCCAGGCACAAAGGAGGAAGGTGCATAGGTAAGTTAGGTCTGGGCCATTAGATCTAGTGTGGAGGACCAATAGTCATCAGATTAGGGAGAAGTTGCACATGGTTTAATCTTGTGTATGTGTTGGGGAGAAGGAATTGTCAAAGTCCCAGAAGAAATTGGGACTATCCATCTAAAGAACATGTGGCGAGGGGTCAGAGTTCAAAGAAAACTCCGAAAGGTTGTAGGCCGTCAGATCCAGGGAGGATCTGAACCAGAGATTCAGAGTCACCGGATTTCGGGAGTCAGAGTTTCAAAGGACAAGGGAGGAGAGTGCACTCCATATCCCCGAATTGGGAAAGCCAAAGGATTTGGAGGAGTAGCCCTAGGTCATAGGATAGGGTTACATGGAGAAGGATTAAGGGAGGAGCCAAAGAGCCATTAGGCCCATTTCGATATTTTGGAAATTCTCAAGATAAGGAGACGAGCCACTTTGCATTGAAAACCCTGAAGTCGAGAAACGTGACATGTCTTTGGAGTAGGTTGTGGTCATGGAGGAAGAGGTCACATGGACTAATATTTGAGCAGGTATTAATCACCGTTGATCCCATTTCATCATTCGGGGATTGAAGAGTCAAGAGATTTGACATCAGGATTTGCAAAGTTGCGAAATGTGAAAAGTGCCCTATGGGCTCAGTAGTGGTCACAGGTGGTGGTCACATGGAGGAGGGGCCTAGCCCAAGGGCTAGAGCTCACACTGTTTTGAATTAGCGCTCAACACACATAGAGAGAGAGGCATGGGTATTTTGTAGGACATGCACATGAAGTTTGAAGGACCTATGGATTCGTTGAAGGTTCCAATAGGGAACCAAAGGAATTGCTTCATATAAAATAAGAGAAGGAAGAACGATCCTTGACCTGGAGGTCAGCGGACCATGCTGACGCAGAGGTAGGGGGTCTACACCATTGTGGTATCAGAGCCACTTCTTGTCTATATGCTGTAGGCAGAGGGAGGAAAAATAGGAACATAAGAAAATTGTTATCGTTGTTTTCAGATAACAGGCAGGAGATATAGGAGGTAGTCTGATAACATCAAAGTTGTATTAGAGTGGGATTTCTTCTGTATATTTCAGGAGAAAAGGATTGAAGGAGGAATTCTGATATCATCAGGTGGTATCATAAAACGAGAGATTCATCTATGTGGTGATTGTTACAAGGCAATGCGCAACAGTCAATAGACAGTTAGGTGGACTATAGGAAATGTTGAAAATGATCTCGGTTGCAAAATAAACAATGGAATTTCCAAGGGGGAAGGTAGAAGGAAGAATATGGCTACTGAAGGCCATGGACATGGTCAAAGAAGAGACTGCCAGCTGAAAGGAAAATATGAGATGCATAAAAAACTTTCTGAGATAAGGGAGAGGATGGAGGAGCTTTCATTTTGAATGCAACAGAGTGCAAGAAAACATTGGGTGTATGAGTGGCCCATAAAGAAGAAGGTGAAGTGGCCAGTCAAGGAATTGCTAGCCAGAAGACAACAAAGGCTTTTGAAAATGTGGTTGAGGTATGCTAAGAGACTCAGAGACATAGAAGAAGTGGTTCACATCTATGAGCCAGAAGCTAGGAGAAATCACAGTGATGATGAGGGGAAGAGATCACTGGATGATCTCAGAAACTACTAAGTGGGCAGTGAGGGACTTTCAATTTTCTAGGTGGGCAATGATGAGAGGTCAGTGTTTGATCCTAAAAACTTCCAGGTGGGAAGTAATGAAAGTTCAAGTTTCCAGGTGGGCAATGAGATGGGATCACTAGGGGATCTCATAGACTACCAGGAGGGAAGAGAAGAAATCCCATATTGTCAGGTGGGCAAGAGAGAGAAGATGATATTGTCTAACATTATCATGAACTAAGAGGTGATTTTGGATCAGCAAGAGGAGAAGATAGAGAAGGATTAGAGGAATATTATTATCATTGGAGGAATTCAAATATTCCTACCAAGTAGCTAAGATGAAGCCAGGGAAGATGTTGTGAGTACAAAAAAAGAAGGATAGCCAACAAAGACTGTCAAAGAGAAAGAATAAATATAGAAGATGTCAAAATCTACCCCAACAAAAGAAGAGCATGCAAATAAGATGTTCACTCCATGGGAGTTGGATTTATAAATGATGGAGGATTGGTTGAACCATCTAGAACTAGTAAATGACTGCCATGAGCAGACAGTCATGCAGATTTTGGAAAAAGAGAATTTGGAGAAATTGCTCAAAATTTTTAGCCAGGGAGCTGAACAGATGATGATTGCAGCACTGAGGTTTGCAATAGAAGGTGAATCAGAATTCTAGTCTAAGGAGCAACTGGAGGAAGCTGGAGATGCACCAGCAGAGGAAATGGCAGAAGGAAAGCTGTCAGAGAAGGAAGTTGAGAATCAACTCAGTTATAGGCTTGCGGAATTGGAGTCTGCAACAAAGTGGAGACTCAATGCCATAAGAGAAGGTAAAGACAATAGGGGATATCGGGCAGATCTTCCCACTAANACATCTATGAGCCAGAAGCTAGGAGAAATCGCAGTGATGATGAGGGGAAGAGATCACTGGATGATCTCAGAAACTGCTAAGTGGGCAGTGAGGGACTTTCAATTTTCTAGGTGGGAAATGATGAGAGGTCAGTGGTTGATCCTAAAAACTTCCAGGTGGGAAGTAATGAAAGTTCAAGTTGCCAGGTGGGCAATGAGATGGGATCACTAGGGGATCTCATAGACTACCAGGAGGGAAGAGAAGAAATCCCATATTGTCAGGTGGGCAAGAGAGAGAAGATGATATTGTCTAACATTATCATGAAATAAGAGGTGATTTTGGATCAGCAAGAGGAGAAGATAGAGAAGGATTAGAGGAATCTTCTTATCATTGGAGGAATTCAAATATTCCTACCAAGTAGCCAAGATGAAGCCAGGGAAGATGTTGCGAGTACAAGAAAAGAAGGATAGCCAACAAAGACTGTCAAAGAGAAAGAATAAATATAGAAGATGTCAAAATCTACCCCAACAGAAGAAGATAATGCAAATAAGATGTTCACTCCATGGGAGTTGGATTTATAAATGATGGAGGATTGGTTGAACCATCTAGAACTAGTAAATGACTGCCATGAGCAGACAGTCATGCAGATTTTGGAAAAAGAGAATTTGGAGAAATTGCTCAAAAATTTTAGCCAGGGAGCTGAACAGATGATGACTGCAGCACTGAGGTTTGCAATAGAAGGTGAATCAGAATTCTAGTCTGAGGAGCAACTGGAGGAAGCTAGAGATGCACCAGCAGAGGAAATGGTAGAAGGAAAGATGTCAGAGAAGGAAGTTGAGAATCAACTCAGTTATAGGCTTGCGGAATTGGAGTCTGAAACAAAGTGGAGACTCAATGCCATAAGAGAAGGTAAAGACAATAGGGGAGATCGGGCAGATCTTCCCACTAAGGAGAAAGAAGAATTGCAACAGGGGAAACTGCATAAAAAGAGCCAGCCATTGGAGCAGTTGGACGAGGTAATTGAGGGAATCAGAAGGATGATGTTGAGGTCAACAATAGAATCTTCCAGCAAGGAGAAACTGAGTGGAAGGAAGCCTGCCATAGTAGCAGGGAAGCAACAATAACATCAACAAGGCGATGGAGTGGATGAACAGCTCCAGAGAACTATTTGGGATCTAGGTGGAATTCAATAGCAGAGCCTAGAAGCTCATGAGAAGGAGCTCATGATTTTTCCATCTGAGGCATATGATGTAGGAGCATCACTCCATGTCATCAAGCGCCAGCCATCCAGCACACCCAGTACGCATTCAATGTAGAGGAGAGGCGCAACCCTCTCACTTTCAAATTTCAAATTTGAATTAAATGAAATTAATTGTTGTAAGGCTGGTAGAGACAAAGCCATTAATTATAGCATGTTGTAGTTGGTTTTTCCTTAATGGCTGACAAGTTGATGGGGATCTAGATCTGATTCAGATTGGATGGCCCTTTCAATGTAATTCATTGTAATTTATGAGAGTTGGTGAGATGGAGGGAAGAGCTCGAGGATCCCTTCTCGTAAAAAGATCTTAGCATATTATTTTTGAGGGAGTTTGAATATTGAGACAGAACATAAGGGATAAGAGAAGAATTCATGACTATGTTGTAGTCT
>JASDQU010560036.1:9303-21134 GCA_032191745.1 Picea mariana | reverse complement strand
CTAGCTGAGGCATATGATGTAGGAGCATCACTCCATGTCATCAAGCGCCAGCCATCCAGCACACCCAGTACGCATTCAATGTAGAGGAGAGGCGCAACCCTCTCACTTTCAAATTTCAAATTTGAATTAAATGAAATTAATTGTTGTAAGACTGGTAGAGACAAAGCCATTACTTATATCATGTTGTAGTTGGTTTTTCCTTAATGGTTGACAAGTTGATGGGGATCTAGATCTGATTCAGATTGGATGGCCCTTTCAATGTAATTCATTGTAATTTATGAGAGTTGGTGAGATGGAGGGAAGATCTCGAGGATCCCTTCTCGTAAAAAGATCTTAGCATATTATTTTTGAGGGAGTTTGAATATTGAGACAGAACATAAGGGATAAGAGAGGAAGTCATGACTATGTTGTAGTCTGAGCTCACATTGTAAAGAGGCATTTCATATTAATACACTCAGAGAAGTTTTTCTTGCATGTTATTATGTGTATGTTGATGAATGTCTTTGTGTTTATGATATGTTGTAGATGTATGTTAGATGTGCATTTGCAGGGATAGATAGATTTTTATATCTGTGGGTTTACATATTTCATGACTGGTTCTTTGAGGCTTCATGCAAGAGGTTGCATGACAGAACACTACGGTTTCTGTAAGCCAGTGTATAGAATGCACTTCTGAATTCTACAGAATTTGGACAGATTCATGCCAAGAGAGAACACCAGAGGACGTCTTAAACTTGAGGGGAGAAACCTCAAGGTTTTTGAACACCTTGGAGGTGAGACTGCGTATAGAAAGGCACAGAGAAGAAAAAATCATTAAAGGTTATGTAGAGCTCTTCCAGGAGGGCATTGAGCGCATGCATAGAGTGCACCATGGAATTCTATTTCGATTTCTTAGAGAAGGGAATATCAAGGAAGGCCCTCCCACAGAGTTTTTGAACACTCTATTGGTACAATGTAGGTGTGTTAGAGCATAAGTCGCCAGGAGAGAAATTATAGTCCCTTGAGGGGAGAAGAGAGATAGAGTTACCAAAGAATTTGCTTGGAAGAATAGTGCCTTGGTGCACAAGGTTCACAAATCTCAAGAGGTCGAGCGTGAGGCTCCCAAGAAGGTTCCAAATTTTCCCTTTGAAGGAAAAGACAAGGGCCAAGTCCCTTAGAGACTGAGTGAATTCAAGAAGCTCGGGACGAATAACGCAAATGCATGTAAGGACCCTTCAAGGAGTCGCAGATTCCAACAAAAACCCTTTGAGGTTTCAGAGTTGACAAAGCTCAGGATGGATAACGTTTTCTGGAACGCACGCGAGACCCAAGGTCATAGGGTTTGTAGACAAATCAAAGGTCGTAGCCTTTAATACACTTAAAATATTATAAGGTAGGAAGGAGAAGTGTGAGCTCAGGAGGAGCACAAATTCCATTGATTCGAACACTAGAGAAGATATCTGGACCATTCGATCCACATCCAGGAACATAGGAGGAACACGCACAGGTAAGTTAGGTCTGGGTCATCAGATCTAGTGTGGAGGACCAATAGCCATCGGATCCGAGAGAAGCTCCACGTGGGTTAATCTCGTGTATGTACTGGGGAGAAGGAACTTTCAAAGTCTTGGAAGAAATCAAGACCGTCCATTGAACACATGGCGAGGGGTCAGGTTTCAGAGAAAACTCTGAAAGGTTGTAGGTCGTCAGATCCAGGGAGGATCTGAACCGTAGATCCGGAGTCACCATATTTCGGGAGTCAGAGATTCAAAGGACAATGGAAGAGACTGCACTCCATATCCTCAAATCGCGAAAGCCAAAGGATTTGAAGGAGCAGCCCTAGGTCATAGGACATGTTTACATGGAGAAGGATTAATGGAGGAGCCAAAGAGCTATTAGGCCCATTTCGATATTTTGGCAATTCCGAGGACAAGGAGCCGAGGCACTTTGCGTTGAAACCTTGAAGTCACGAAACGTGATGTGTCTTTGGAGTAGGTTGTGGTCATGGAGGAAGCGGTCACATGGATCGAGATTTGGGTAGGTGCTAATCGTCATTGAGTCCATTTCGACATTCAAGGATTGAAGAGTCAAGAGACTCAACATCAGGATTCACGAAGTCGTGAAATGTGAAAAGAGCCCTATGGGCTCAGCCAATGGTCACATGTGGTGGTTGCGTTGAGGAGTGGCCTAGCCTAAGGTCTAGCACTCACACTATTTTCAATTAGTTCCCAACGCATGCAGAGAGAGAGGCATGGGTCTTTTGTAGGACCTGTGCATGAAGTTTGAAGGACCTGTGGATTTGTTGAAGGTTCCAATACGAAACCAAAGAAGCCGCTTCGGATCAAATCATAGGAGGAAGAATGATGCTTGATCGGGAGGTTAGCAGACCCTGCCAAGGCAGAGGTAGGGGGTCTGCACCACATGGTTTAAAGAGTCAAGTCAAAATTCCATCAGTTTCATGACCACTCCTTTGAGTARCAATAACCTAAAATCAAGTGCTAATTAAAATTTATCTAGCAAATTTTCTAGGGCTMTTCAAACACGTCTTAGTTTAGGTCTAGAGATTTGGATTAGGATTGTGAGAATAACTTTCCAAAGATGMYAAAAAAACATAAAGCCTTGATTTAGGGAGTGAAATCCAGTTGCTATATCAGTGACTTTGGGAAGCCCTTCTAACATGAGGGTCAACCATGAGGTCACATTCGGGCCCTCARAGTAATCAACCCTGCTTTGTTGGTCTTGGTGTCGACTATCAACTGTCCCCCCTCTACTTTGGTATAGTAGGTGGTACCATAGAGGCCATAATATTTTATACTTCATACATAAGGTGACATCATAGGAAGGTGGTGTTGTACCTAGGATCGACGTTGGATAGAATCACTCAGACTCCTTGGAGGTTTACCTACTGCTCGGTGAGATAACTTGCACCAGGGAGTTAGTTCGTTAAGAAGGTTGTCAATGTAACCCTCCCACCTGTTGAAAATCATCCCCTTCGCGCATTGATTCTGTGATGTTGGATTCCTTCACCAATTGGCGCTTCTTTGTGAGAAGGTTTGTTTGCATGCTTGACTCCTAGATTAATTAGCATGTGTTGTTTTTTCTCCTTAGTTGGCCTTAGGATTGAGTTTGTGTCTAATGGCATCAGTTCCAGTTTAATTCCTCATTTTATCAATACAAAATATGTATACCATTAAAATAAAATGGAATAAAGAGGTAACAAATAGCTCATACCTAACTTACATCTTATAATTATTCAACATTGTTCTTTACACTTAGTGTAACAAACACCAAATGGAATGGTTTACACAAGGTCAATGGAGAATGTGATTGGAGAATTCAAAATATTATCATAAAACCACATCTCACATATTTGTACATGCACCATAGATTCACAATCTTTCATGAGGAGTTCCAAGAGAAATGCCTCCATGCAAAATTGTCCACATTAGAATTGTCCATGTCCTTGATGGAAATATATAAAATTCCCTTGAAGATATTTTAGTCCTTGTCCTACTTAAAAGGATGATCACATTTTGTAAGTGGTCAAAGACTACTTTTATCCCCCCTATATCTGGTAAATTCTACTTCTTATACTATCCTTCTCCTACAATAGGGAGTGATGTGTCCCTTTTCTCGAAAATAAGTGAGGTTCCTCTTATTTCTCCCAACATTCTCCCAACCTCTTGGATAGGAATACATGAAGCCTCAAAAATAACGTTTAGGGAAACTAGAATCTAATCATGAACATGTTCAACATTCCACCCTCTTGTATCCATGGTATATGACCACATACTCATACAAGTATGGGAGGCGAAGGTGGGAATATAGAACCATTCGGTTTGCCTCCAAGGTGTTGAGCTAGAGTTATCGTAAGGCCTTGATATATTGTGAGTTCCTCGCATTCAACTCACTAAACCTCCCTCTTATATTGAAACTCACCTCTCTTTCTAGCAAGAGAGAAGCCCCTCCTCTTAGATCAATAGATGTTTTTGTTGATCTAACCCTCTCTTGGCCTCTTCAACATATCTCACTTTTGATGGAACATATATATTTCCTTTTTTCTTTCAAGTGGTTGCTCCACTCACTATCCATGGACTAATTGAACCTTGGATATCCCCATCAACCATGCCATTATTCCTTAGATTTATGAGTCTTGGTACATCTATATTGATGGTTCCTCAAAATTTACCTTGAACTTCTATTCTTAGTATATTCTAAACAAGTAAAGTAAATGTGTAGCAACAATAGTTGGCCCCTTACAATCAAAACTTTCCAAACCTTAGCCAAGGAATGTTGATGTCCTACTCCAAAAATTAGCCAAGGAATGTAGTACTAGTATTGTAAATACACCACATAAAAGCTTCACCACCCAAATATAGTTGTATTGTAAATACATCTTCACACTTTCCCCTTATAATATGCAAACATTCACTAAGATTAATCCAATTTTTATCTTCATGAAAAATGTGGTGTTGCCATTAATTATTAAGAAACAAATACTTGAAATATAGGTTCAAATAACAATTGTCGTATCTTACTCTCGAATGAACATATGAAGTTGAAATTGTAGGTGGATATTCCTCTTTCAATATTCTTCAAAACCCCTTTTGAAACACATGAATAGGAGGTATTGTTAAAATTTCCTCAAGCCAAAGCTTCTCCAATATTAATTTCTACCCTAGAATGCATATCTTTCTTTGTCTCTAAGATTAGTAGGTGCATGGATTCTGACAATACAAATTTACTGACCATTTGTTGGGATGTGGGTAATAGATCAATGTCTTGAATTGTCTACCATAAACCTTATTTGGTTGACATTTCCAATGTCTTTCCACATTACAAGAAATTCACTAGACACTACCTTATGATAGGATATAATAAAAGAGGCTCCCTTTCAAATCATATTTACATCCCCAATCTACATTACTAAGTTGACTAAGAACTAGATGGAATTCAACTAACACAACTATTTGAGACTTCCAAGCCCTTATTAGCCTATTTAACTCAATTGATTAGACAAGTAGAAGGAAATTACCTGTAGGGAGGAGTTGTGTGCCCCCACTACATTTTGGGAATTAGCAACATAGTATACCACATTCCCACCTTCAAAAGAAGGAGGGAAAACCATGTATTCATTAAGTGTTTCTATATGTCATGCTTGCAAAATTGGACCTACATGATGATTGTAGTCTTGCTTTATAGAAACTGATTTTTCCCTCTTGTAGGCCTCAAATTGGAGTAGTTCTACTGAAGATCTTGTTAGCGTTCTCCCTCCTTGGATCATTATCATTGCAAACTCTGTCGCACCTTGACTGCTTCCATAAGAAGCTACAACATTGAACACAATGCTTCATTTGTTACCACACTACTCATTAGTGGGTGACTCTCCCACACCCATGTTCTCAACTAAGTTATGCATGTCAAGTGTTGCAACCCAAAGCACTTCCACTAAGGTGTTCCTTGTTGTCGTGTTCTTTCTAGTGACTCACTTTCTACCTATAACCTTATCACGTCCCAGACCTATCCAACCTATAAATTCACACTCTTCAATCTTTGAATACGATGTATTTTCCACTAATCTTTATCATCCCTTTTCTCCACCAAGACAATGACACTTTTTTCATTGCAACTTAAGACAAATCGCACCATATGCACAACTTGTTTCACTCTAGTGAGCATCTCACCCATATTTCAATGCAGCTTGTAATGTGTGTGGCTACACCATGTCAAGTTCCTAAGTCACAAATAACTCATCACATTTTCCTTCATCTTGATCAAGATAGTACACGTGGAAAGTGCATTTTTTCTTTATGGGAAAACCAAAATCCTTACATCCTCCCCTAGTTATGTTCAATGTTTCCCCAACAACATCCTCTCAAATTCTACATGGCTCTGTCAACTAAGTACTATACTACATAGACTCACCATCCATTTTCAACTAAAATCACTTCAATTTCTTCACATTTCCACACACACTTGTACTTACCTTCAACTCCAATTTCCCATACCTTAGTACACCTTTGTCTTCATGTCTTCAAAAAAGCTAGGTAGCTAGTCCAATTCTACATTGAAAACCATGAAAGTACATCATCATGTGTTGTATAATCAAACACTCCTACTTGTATTTTATAATGCACTTCTTTGTATGTGATTATCTCTTTAATAGACTCAAGTGCCTGATCTCATGTTTAAAATATGATAATTCCTACCAACTTACACCAAAATAGGAACATACTTCCTTGTGGGGTGCTTTGGCTCCACTACCTTCCAAGCTAGTAGTGAGTCATCCTATGAAATGTTTTAGTGGTAAAAGGATGGAAAGTGGCCACCAATGCCACTAGAAACACTAACATTGGAATACATTCCTTCCTTAAAGTCTACATCATTTTTTCTAGAATTTCTTAAGTCAAATGAACCATCAAAGGAATGTTTAGACCATCTTCATTCTCTAAATAGGCATCCACTACTTTGGATATTGTAGACATAGTGTTATTTACTATGTATTCAAACCTAGTAAACAAATTTTTGTGTGGGCCTTCATCCACCAAAGGTTACCAAAAAATTACAAGGTAAAATCATGAAGATGGGTAACACTTTTGTTTATTTTATGAGAATTTTTATTTTATTTTAACAGGTTCTTCAACTTCCGGTAAACAAAAGTATTTTTTTCATTTAGAAATTTACTTTATTGTAAAAAAACAACTTGTGAAGAATTTTGTTAGCTTTCTACTGACTATTTTTCATTTTTTTTATTGAGATTTGATATATCAATTTGGCAATTGTTTGACAGTATGTTCCTTAACAATGAAGGGAAATATAATGAGTTATTTTTTCCCCCAACAACGTATCCATTATTACACTTTTGTTTTTGACAAATGAAATATACTACAACAATCTATAGAGACTCTATTTTGTGATGACTATAGTTTTGAATCTAACAGATGAAGATTATAATTTCTAGAATTTTTTTAAGCTGACCAATCTAAAAAAGTTGCATATTTTAAACACATGCTTTCCCCCACCATGTCTCTATCTTATTTTTTACTTAAAAGTAAAATCTAAAAATATAATTTTGAGGAGAACCTTTTAAGGATTATGAATATAAATTTTCCATATTTTTACACTGTGTATTTTTAGAGATATGGATTTTTCATTTCACTCGAACATAATCTCACCTAAAAATATTATGCTGTGATATTTTTATAAAATTAAACAAAATTAGATAAAAACAATGAAAATGAAAACAAATTATATCCAATGAAAGTAGATTCAATTTTGAAAATGTTGGTAGCAATTATGAAACTAAATTGTGAGTATTTGTAGGATTCCGCTACCTCCAAAGATCAAGTAAGCTAGAGAGAATCTGCAGTTTCCTGCAAATGGTCCCATTTTTAGGTTTTTGGCTGAATTATTCTTTCGGCCGAAACCTAGATTTTAATGGAATCCATTAAAAATAAATGTTTGGACGAAAATTATTTCGGCCGAAATATGCTTAGCATAGGAAAAAAATTCATCAGAAAAATATTATTCATGAATTTTGAGGGCACCGTTCAATTTGATGTGCAAATTTTCAGCCAAAAAATATTTCGACCGAAAAAAATCCTAGCAACATTTTTTTCGCCGAAAAAATGCAGCTAGGAATTTTAGAGACATGATTCTCACAAAAGTGTTACCCATATTCATGATTTTACCCGACACTCGAGATATTCTTTGATGTCTTAAAACCTCCAACTTCCTCTTTGTAAGGTTGCAGTATTGCATGATTGGTTGTTGTAATCATAGTCATGGTAGTCTCCTAGTGATTGTACTCTATTTCCCCCTCAGCATCGGAATTACATGAAGTTTTCTATCATAATATATTAACAAATTTTTAAGGTGACGGATTGGTGCCACCTATCACATCCTCAGAAAATCTTGCAAAAAAAAAAATTCAAAGTCATCCATGGGTACCACTTTGAAACTAGTAGTTCCACTCTAGTGTCCAAGCTATAAGTTGACTCCTTTAGCCAAGCCAACCACCCTACCTATGTTAGAGTTTACTGCCTTGAAAAAAAACTGCACCAATTTCAACTGCACGTTGAGTTTAACAACCATTACTTCCTACATACAAATGTGGGTTGCACTATTGTTAAACATTGCCATAACTAACTTATTCTTCAACTTGGATTGAACAAAAATAATATTTGTATAGTCCTACTCTTGGCTTGAACAAAAATAATATTTGTATAGTTCTACTCTTGCCTTGAACAAAACTAATATTTGTATAGTTCTACTCTTGTCTTTCCTTATACTTATTTCCAACTAAAGTACCCAAGATTTTCAACTCACCAACTGATGGTTGGATTTATTATTCCATAGAATTGACCCTTATCTTCAATGGTCATTTCTTATAATTATTCTGATTTTCACAAATCTAATAAAAAACAACCTTACTACTATTTTTTTCTTAGATACATATGATAAAATCATCATGTCCTTAGTGTTATCAAATTAATATGTCCATAATGTGTCCAAAAGAAAGAGGGATATCACATTACATTAGGTGGTTGACCACTATTCCGTAGTGTGAAATCTAACCATAGTGCATATTGCTTGCATGGATAAGTGAGTCAAATTAAGGTGCACCCACTTAGAGATTCATACCCTTCACTAAGCTGGGAATCCACTGCATCCCTGAGTGCCCCTACTAATATTGGTAATTTCACCCTAGTTTGATTGTGCATCCAAAACTAAAAATATATATTTTTTTATTTATAACTTTGAATATAGAAAAAAAGTTCATAAATTGGAACTAGGATGAAGATCGACTACTCACTAACAACACACGCACATGCAACTTAAGGCACAACCAAATAGGTACCTTTCATATATTTATTCTTTGAGTGAGGAAATCTTAGGACAAATAGAAGGAAATGTGACTACATCTAGTAGATATGATAAGCAAACAAGGACCCGACGTGAAAAAGTTAGAAGAAAATTTTGTAGGTGCATGGAATTTTTTCTTTCCGAAGGAGGATAATGCTCTTATGATGACGAAAGCATAGGAGAAATAGAGGTTCCACTAAGGTATAATAATATAGTGGAACAATGGGTACCTAATGAACTACCTCCCATAGATGTTGACTTCGTTGTCAACAATAGGACATATCACATTGCACCATCCTTCCTACATGGCCTCAGGCTATTTTCCATGGATGGAATAATTGTAAAATACAATAGAGTAACTGAATTGATGGACTATGTTGGACTGTGTTACAATTATAATGATTGGATGCGGTTGGTCTGGTACATGTGAAGTATGCGGAGATATGCACTTGCTACAAATTATATACAACTAATAAACAAGGATAAAAATAAGGGGGTGACTATCTATATTGATGGAATCCCTAAAGATTCCAACAATATCATAGGGTTTATAAATAACACAGGACCCAGGACAAAACAAAAGCAACTGAATTGCATATATGAGGGACATGAACAGAATCGGGTAGTCCTGTGCGCAATAAAAAATATAGCTCTCAGGGAAGTTTTATTATTGGATTACCATTTGAATCGAATAGAAACATCGACTAATAGTGTGTAAGTACTTATGCAACACCTCTTTAAGAAACCTCTACTTATTGCATTATATTTGTTTTTAATCTTTATTATTTTTTTAAATATTTCACAATCCCAATTTTATAATAATGCAGGAGCTTGATCGTTGAGGTTGATTTTATTTGGGTGGCAATCAATTTTTTTGTTATCGTTAACAATTTTTTAAATATTTGGGGGGTCTAATTATATTATAATGTGGCAGGATGATCATGGAAAAGAGCTAGCCATAGAACATGTAAATGATTATCAATTTCCACTTTCATTTTACGTGAATTTTATTATTTCCTTATATAATTTTTACTGAAATAACATTGTTTTTGTTGAAATTATATGTAGTTCATAGGCCATGTTGATCATGATTCCGCCGATGAGGAGGGGTTTAATTTCTCCCCTGATCTAATGGTATTAATAAAAAAAGATCATTAAAGCGAGCAAGAAACCTGCTAGCTTATTAGATCGTCCAGATCAAACTCTGACGTCCTAGCAAAGATCAATATTTTTATGTCACAACTTAACAAATATAAGGTAATAACCTGTTGGCAGCCAATTCACATTTTTATACTGTCCTTATAAGATGCCTACACCAGATTTTTGCAAATTTTGATTTTCGTCGCAACCTTTGCAATAAAACGACAATATTGTTTTATATGTGTTTGCCCACTTGCCCTTGTTCTTGTTTTCACGACTGCAAGTGTAAAAACTTTGATTTCAAAGTCATATTAAAAACATCACTGGATTGTTATGATCACTCTTTTTTATATGCTCATTGCATTTCCAATTTACTTATCGTTATACAGTTGACAAGACTCAAAGATCCTTATTCATTTGGCATTCTTTATTTGTTAATATGACTTCGTTTTACAAGACTGTGATCATATTCTTTTGATCGAGTTTGTGATGCATTGGTGATTTGATTTATATGTTCTTTGATCGATTCCCTTGACACATTGGTTTCATGAAAACACATTGGTGTTGTGGTTAGACCCTTGGTATAAATCATTTCATACAACACATAGTTCATATAATCGAACCCTTGGTGTGATTTTGAATTATTGCTTTGGTTTTAAAACTATGACTATTGCTCGCACAAATGTTTGGTCCACTTACCATAGATTTAATTTGTTGATTGAATGGCATGGTTTTTAACCTATGCAACAATAATATTTGAATAGTTATATGCATCAGCGTTTGTACTATGGGATATGACTGTTTTTCATGGATTGAACTAGCTCCACCACCTTCGCACGTTCTATCATTAATGCTTTCCCCCTATCCTAGTTCACCTTTGCTAGTTTTTGGGCGAGCCTGTGAGGTATCGACCCTGTGTATACTCTGTTCGAACCTTTACCCACTCACCCTGCTCACCGTGTGCTCCTATCTATGGCATCGATGGTGCGCATAGAGCCGAATGGTAGCCAAGCCCTGTTGCTATTCGATAATGCCCGTAAAGATTTAGAAAATAGTGGTTGGTTGGTGTTTATATAGAGGTTAGAGGGTTTTAACCTTTTTGTTGCCCAATAATTCGCCCTCACCTTTGACGGGTGCAAGGCTAAAATTGGGGACATACATCTCGAGCTGAATGAGAAATTCATAAGCTCTGCTACAGGACTAGCAGCTACAGGTGAAAGGTGGTTTAAAAACTCCAAAGTCGACGAGGTGTTGTGGCCTTTGCTATTCGTATCACAAAAGGTTGCGTCCTGTGATAAAGGTATGCCTATTTCTACCCTCAAACCCAGGTGGCATGACCTTTTGGTAATCGTTAAACAGTTTGTGACCTGTGAAGGTTGGTATGGCTTGGTTTTTCTGTATCACCTCTGGTTGTTGATGAAATTCATGGGCTATCCTTTGAACATGCCACATTACTTCTTGCATAGTATTTACAAGATGTCTAAGAGATTCAAATGCGAGAAGGATGATAGCAGCCTTTTTCATCATGGCTTGATTAAACTCATCATTGTCTACTGTTTGAGCCTTCATGGAGATAATTGGAAAGCCTTTATATCTAGAAATGGCTTTGCAAATCCGGACTCTGTTCAAATAGACAAGGCTATGGTTAGTCAGACTATGGTCAGGCCACCCGGGCCATACCATGTCCTTCTACCCCCTACCAAACCCTTGGTTTGCCCTGACATCGACCTACCCGACATCATAACCAACCCGTGTACAAAAGACCAGACTGAGGCTGTCAAGAAGCCGGTGAGTAACAAAGGTAGAGATAACAATGTTGTCAATAGTAGGGGGAATAAAAATGATCGTTT
>JASDQU010560035.1:39106-50301 GCA_032191745.1 Picea mariana | reverse complement strand
TAGGCCAATCAATATGCCTTAGTGGCTTCAGTAAGCTTAAGACACCAAGATTTTTTTTTAACTTGAACGATTTCAATATCTCTCAAAATCATGTGTACCAATGCAAGTAATTTATATCTCCAATGAAAAATTAGATTAGTGCCTTTCCAAGTGGGTTATGGATTCTTCTCATATTAGGTTAGGCATACTACTTCTCAAGGGGTGTAATCCCTTTTACTCCCTTGAGCAAGTAACCCTAACAAGGTAAATCTAGGAGGGTGTGAGCCCTTTTAATCCTCCTAGCAACCTTTGCATAAGCTCATCCAATCAACAAAAATGATAACTTGCTCAAGAGTATAATCCGTTTTATTCCTCCAAGTATCTAGACAAGAACAACCATGAAAGAAGAAAGAAGAACTAACAATATGCAGATTTTTTTTTACCAATTTCAAGCGAAATGTTAGACAAACCCTTGTTTACCAGGAAAATATCATCAGTATGCAAGAACATGCCTCCAAGAAGGGTAGCGCACCAATTTTTGCCACAATACAAGTATAAACCATAGCATGGGAGAGAGAGAGAGAGAGAGAGAGAGAGAGAGAGAGAGAGAGAGAGAGAGAGAGAGAGAGATTTTCCCAAGGAGGGGCGAAAATTTTAGCCAAGTAGCCCCTCTCACATGAGAGAGTTATGATATAATTAAATGAATTTGATCTTTATTTATAGAAAAACTCCTAAAAAAATGTTTGTCCACATAAATTTAGGGTAAACCACAAAACAAGGGGGCATCCCCCTTTATTTTGCCCCTTTACAAAGTAATTTGATTTTAACTTTAAAAATTGCACAAAAGAAACCCTAATTGTGACGTCAAGCCCTTCTAGGGTGACATCTTGGAAATTTAGCAAGTTGTTGAGCAATATAGAGGAATTTTTTGGGCCTCATAAGGCCTCCCTCTCATGCACTAGGCTTATCTTCGTGGTGCAAGGGATCCTCCTCATACAAAAGTGCCAAGTGTCCATCAAACATCATCATCACCACCAAAACCCTAGCCCTAGGGTGATGTCAAGCCCTCCAAGATGACGTCTTAGCCTCCAAAGGTAAATAGTTGGGCTTGTAAGGGCTAGGTGAGTTCCTCCAAGGCGTTTTCCTTTGCCCCTAAAGGTAACATTCATCTTCTGTATTACCCCAAGTTCTGGACCATAGCACCCAACTGGTGGGATTCCTGCCCCAATGAAGGCCCAAGTTGGGCTTGTTCCTTCAAAATGTTCATCACCAAGGTCCTGCAAAGATAGACAAGTGTGCCCTCGAATGATCTCAATTCAAAGCATCATAGTAAGTAAAATCACATTTAATACAAGAGCCACCTAAACATGTGCATCAAAAAATACCTTATCAAATTAAACAACTGCTTAAGGACCCTATGCAATTTGCCAAGTTTAGGTATGGGAGGGTTGACAAGGTGACCTATTAGGTGAATCATTCCTAGAGTCAAGGAGTGTTTCCTAGGTGGACCCTTTCTAAGTCATGTGGAGTGTTGATATTATGGTAGCTACGGGAGGTATTTACCTCCACGTGTAAACCTGACAAGAATAGAATATTTCGGGAAGCAAGAAGAAACCCTAATTAGTTGGCTAATAACCCTAGAAGACAAGTTAGCTCAAGAGGATGACTCGTATTAGGTTATTAGCCTCCAAGAGAAGAAGTTAGCTAAAGGAAATATTATATACTAAGTAAATAGGCACCCAGAATGAGAAGTTGGACCAGGCAGTTTGCCAGATTTAGTATTAATACAGGAGGCCAGTCTTCATTCTGGCAGGCATTCTTAGAACTGCAGAAGCAGCACTTGTGCGCACTGCAGTTGGCCAGTTTGTGCACAAGTTTGGAGGAGAGTTTTCATTTCAGCTGCTGCAACTAGCAGATTTCGGTTTTGGCTTGGACTATCTCTTGGTTATGGTTTGGACTCGCTGATCACCTCTTGCTTGGTGCGCTATCCTTGGAGAAAGGTGCTCCAGCCTTTGCTTGGATATCTACCCTAGGGTTTTCTTTTGTAATGATTCTCTGTCAAGGTTAAGGTGCTCGGGGGTGGCTTTGGCTTATGGTTGGGTGACAATAATGATATTGTCTATGGTTAAACAAGCACATCCATCATATTCTAACAGGTTATAGGCCCACACCTCCTTCATTCACTCTAACCACTGGAAGGGAGCATATCCATAAGGATATTAGGCTCGTTGAAGAACTGTCGCTAGGGTTTCTAGCAAGAGCAGTTACCAAAGCACTGTAGCTAGGGTTACTAGCAGGTGTAGTTGCAGAAACCCCTAATCCTCTCATTGAGGCACCTTAAGTGAATGGATTGACCTAATTTTCGGATAGACTAGTGCACCCTAGCCTAGTGCATCTCTTGGTACTCTCAGCAAGCTAAGACATCAAGGTTGAGTTTTTTGGTCAAATCTAGGGTTGACCAAGTCTAGGAAACCATGACTCAATCTATGAAGTCAGAAAAAAACTTAGATGGGTCTTCTAACTTTAGAGCATGGCAGAAAAGGATTGACCTCATCCTTGCCAAGAATAAAGTGTTGGATATCGTGAAAGGAAAGATCGTGGAACCAGAGTTTAAAGAAGGAAAAGAGAAGGAACCGCAGAACATTGCAGTTATGGAGAAGTTCAAAGACAGGGACATCAATGTCATGAGTATCATAGTGGACTCTATAAAAGACCACTTGATACCCTACATATCCCATCTTGACTCATCTAAGAAGATGTATGATGCCCTAACAAACCTCTTCTCAGTCAGAAACATTGGACAAGTAATGAGTCTGAAGAATGAGCTCCGTGACATGAAGATGAATGATGATGACAACATAACATCATACTTTGTGAGGATCTTTCAGTTAAGAGATCAACTACAAGCTATTGAAGATATCATCTCAGAGAAGGAACTGGTAAATATAGTACTCAACGGTCTTCCCAAGACATGGGATGCATTTGCCGCAAGTATGAACACAAGGAAGGAGTATCCTACATTCGAAGAACTTTGGACTTTTTGTGCACAAGAATAATCAAGGATTAGTGCAAAAGAGAAACCTCAAAAGAAATACAATCATCAAGCCTTCACAACAAGATTCAAGAATTCCAGGAACAAAAAAGTTTGGTTCAAGGAAGAAGCCAAATCAAGAGAAAGATATGTCAGAAATACAATGCTTCTACTGTCGAAAGTATGGCCACTACAAGAATCATTGTCCCGAGCTGAAGAAAAGGAAGGAGACACATGAAGCATCAGTTTCCGAAGAAACAAAACCTTCAAAGAAGATTAAGCAGGATGAAACAAACTTCTTCTTTGAAGACAAGGTAAACAACACTCTTCATAGTTCTTGTACATACCATGTTTTCTATAAATATCTTGCATATCTATTTCTTAGAAGATAATATGTTCAAAGAGACACTATACTTATGGAAGAACAACAAGATAAGGATTGCTACAAGTCAGACAATACACATGAAAGGATGAATTACATCAACAAGCCCTGGTAACAATTCATGTGGAAGTTATTATCAGAATCAATCTTGAAGAAACTTAGAAGAAGTAAAGACAGAAATAAGTCAGCAGTCAAGAGGAAATTGGAAAAAGATTTTTGACACTTTGCAGAAGGCAATAAGGATGCAGACGGAAGCATGGACTCTCCTAGATGGAGGGATTCGATTATATTATCAAAACAAGAACATGCATTCATGCATGAAGCAAGGATTAGGAGGGAGATAATGCTAAATTATATGATCCATTGAAGATGATGAAGTATCTATCTATGGTGGAAACCATGAAAAGCAACATGTGTTCAGTGTGACTTCAGAAGAATTCTTCTTTGAAAAGAAGCCTTAAAGTAATCCTTGGTTGTCCATCCACATCCATGATCCTATGATGAAAGAAATAAGTTGGAATCTTCAAAGCATGGAATCTATAGAAAACTCCATGAACTCAAGAGCTAAAGAGAAACATGAGGAAGAACATGAAGATTCCAAGAGAGAAAGAAAAGATAGAACAACCAATTAGTGTATTAAGAATCACAAGACTACCAGCCTAATATGAACTCACTAAAAGAAATCAAGCAGAGGAAATGAAAGTTGTGATGAAGAACTATGTATGGAAGACTTATGAATGAAAGCATTGCAAGATCCAGAACTAGAGGTTCTCCCGGATGGAGGGAGAAGACTATGATGATTGCTTGTAAACCAGACATACCTCTACAAGAGCCAGTATATCGTCCGCAACATCCATAGGTTGGAGTTTACATGTAGAGCAACCTCAAAGGCTTTGAGGTATACTAGAAAGAGACCCTTGTATGCAGATGGAAGAAGATCTTGTATGGATTCAAACAACTTGGTGCAGAGCCTTCAATACACAGCAGAAACGTGGTGAAAAGATTTCTATAACAGAGATATTGTATCAGAATGGTTACTCAGGAATCCAAGATGATGGATTTCTAATCCATGACAAACTCTCATAGATATGTTCCGATTTGAGCCTTGCCATGATGTTATGAGCTAGCAGGAAACAAAAGATGAATCCAACAATGATATACTACATTGATCAAAGCTATATGAAGCCTTCAGAGAAAACCAGTGTTCTAGAAAGACCAAAGTACATTGAGATCAAGCATTACACTCTCTGTGATGAAGTCCAAAAAAGAGAAAGTGGTTCTCCAATATATATCTCCACAGATGAGAATATAAGAAGACATTTTGGTGAAGCCTCTGTCCAAGATGAAAGAGTTTGTGTACTCAAGCTGGAGCTTGTGAAGATGACTTCCTTATTGAAAAAGGAAGAGATGACTCCCAAGTTGGGAGGGAGAATTGATGTGTTATTTATTTATGGAAATTCATTTTTCAAGTTCAAAAAATGGTCCAAGATGAGAAGTTTCTTTCTAGTTTGGAAAGTGGTTCGAGATTTCTGACGGACAGGCATTTTCCAGTTCAAAAAATGGTCCAGATCGAATGGTCATTTTTGTAATGAAAATGGTTCAATGGATTGCTCATGTACCATAGACAATGATTCCCCTTGTGGTTAACATAGAGAATGGTCTAGAACAATCTCTCTTCTTGACGGTCACTCTTAGTAGTGGTCAAGAAGACTAGTCCACCTCGCTGGGCAGTCATTCTTTCGAAGCTCACAGTTGTGAGCAGTTTTGAAGAATGGTCTGTTTTGGAGATTGGTGCAATACAGTCATTTCCTTAGGAAATGGTCTGAACAGTCATTCCCTAGGGCAGATTAATTCTCTCCAGGTTGCACTTTGTTTAGTGTCGGAGGAATGGCCCAGATAGGTGAATGGTCCAGGTTCAACAATCAGGGACAAGAATTCCCTTGGGAAAATTCATTCTCTCCAAGTTTCACTTTATTTAGTGCCGGAGGAATGGCCCAGATAAGTGAATGGTCCAAGCTCAGAAATCGAGACAGTTATTCTTCCTTGCTTGAGAAGAATAGTCCAGATAGCTCATCATTGATGTTTTACCTTCTGAGGGCAGATGTTCTTCCAGATCTCGCAGATGTGAGNAGGGAAAATTCATTCTCTCCAGGTTGCACTTTGTTTAGTGCCGGAGGAATGGCCCAGATAGGTGAATGGTCCAGGTTCAACAATCAGGGACAAGAATTCCCTAGGGCAAACTCATTCTCTCCAGGTTGCACTTTATTTAGTGACGGAGGAATGGCCCAGATAAGTGAATGGTCCAAGCTTAGAAATCGGGACATTTATTCTTCCTTGCTTGAGAAGAATAGTCCAAATAGCTCATCATTGATGTTTTACCTTCTGAGGGTAGATGTTCTTCCAGATCTCGCAGATGTGAGTGGAAGAATGGCCCAGATGATTCAGTTTATATATCATAACAATGTTTTCTATGCAGGTTGATGATATGATTGTTATGGAGACTGTATGTCTCCGTACAATAGATGTATACTACTGTAGTGGATGTGTTCCACTGATTGTGACTATATATCACATATCAAGTATCTGTGTGCTACTTGGTGTGGCAATGTACTACTGGATTGTAGTTGTGTACTACTATGGATAGACACAGTTGTGTTCTATTAAATGACATTTTTCTGATCGCCTTGAAGACTATCAGTAGTGTTGGAAATGATTATCAGCTAGATGGATGATCAACAGACAGAGATTTTCCAGACGGAAAATGGTCCAGGACATTTATTCTTCTAGGACATATGTCCGGATTAGAAGAATGGCTCTTATGTCACTCTGTGGAGTGAGTGACTTATCCAGCATCATGTCTAATTACTCATATGGAGTATGGTTTCGAGAGATGATGCAGCTGATGACATTGATAATGATGATGGTGCTCATGATCTAGTCATGAGATAGTCTATACGACTATGTTGATGCTACCGGGTTAATGGTATGTTTGTGCTCAATACCATTACCTTCAATACCTCCCTTGCTAGGAGGGAGTCTTGATATTATGGTAGTTGCGGGAGGTATTTACCTCTACGTGTAAACCTGACGAGAATAGAATATTTTGAGAAGCAATAAGAAACCCTAATTAGTTGGCTAATATCCCTATAAGACAAGTCAGCTCAAGAGGATAACTTGTATTAGTTTATTAGCATCCAAGTGAAGAAGTTAGCTAAAGGAAATATTATATACTAAGTAAATAGGCACCCAAAATGAGAAGTCGGCCTAGGCAGTTTTCCAGATTTAGTATAAATACAGGAGGCTAGTCTTCATTCTGGCAGGCATTCTCAGAACTACAAAAGCAACACTTGTGCGCACTGCAGTTGGCCAGTTTGTGCGCAAGTTTGGAGGAGAGTTGTCGTTGCAGCTATTGCAGCTAGCAGATTTCGGTTTTGGCTTGGACTATCTCTTGGTTATGGTTTGGAATCTCTGATCATCTCTTGCTTGGTGTGCTATCCTTGGAGAAAGGTGTGCCACCCTTTGTTTGGCTATCTAGCCTAGGGTTTTCTTCCGGAATGATTCTCTATCAAGGTTAAGGTGTTCAGGGGTGGCTTCGGCCTATGGTTGGGTGACAATAATGATATTGTCTATGGTTAAACAAGCACATCCATCATATTCTAACATGGAGAAGATGAAGTGGAAGAGGGGTAAGACTTTTGGGCATGGATTTCATGAAATATAATGGTTCATATTGTCTCATTATTGGTGCCTTTGTAGAGGGTGTGTTGCACCTTCATTTCCAATGCATGTTTTTTCCAAGCCCATTTTATTTTTCTTTAATTAATTAAGGAAGGTCCAGAAAGACTAGGTACTCCCAATGGGTAACATGAAACTTGGGGGGAAATACCACAATGTCACTTGAAGTGAGAGGTACACAGAGTGCCATAGGGGTATTGAAAATCTTGTAACTCACTTATGTATATCCCTCAACAAGTGGGACATTTCTATATGTGTATATTTGCTTTTTCAAGTCTTTGATATTCTAGGAGAAATATTTCATTTTTATCAAGACCTCTTTGGGAGAGCATATGGAGGATTATAGTTTTGTATTTTATATTTTTCCAGCTACATTCCCTATGGGGCTTCAACCCCTTCTTCCCATGAAATGAGGTATAATCCCTTCTTGGGTCAATACACCCGAAAATCCCAAAATATAAGGAGATGAAAGGATGAAATGTGAAAAGTGATAGGTATGATCGGGAATGCCATGATGACTCATCAAGGGGACCTCCCAGTGGCAAACCCATCCCCAAGGGTGCCCAGTTACTAGAGCACAATGTCAACCACCAAGGTGAAACAAGGCAAAGAGCATAATTTCCAAGCAGACGTCCTATAATCAAAAACAACTTTAAATGCAACATATTCAAATTCCTCAAGTATTAAAGTGATACTTACCGCAATACTTGAATTGTACCTCATGGAGCAAGACCCATCGTCTTTCGAAAGTAAGTTGATGTGGTGAATTCCATCATGACAAATCCAGGATGTGTGGTGGTGAAGTGGGTATCTATCTGTGCATGTAGACGTTGTCAGGCATCTATCTCTTGGTACTCCATGTCTGTAATGTGAGGACCTAGAGACATCATCTCCTTAGTTATCCCTAGAAATTGGGGATAACAATACCATACTTCAATTCTAATGCTAAATACTTCATCACTAATGGTTTTCACAGATAGCATTAGACTATGATGGTCATTGCTTGTGTGAATATAAAATTAATGCATTGCTTCTATTATTATATCTATCATCATATTTCATGGACTGCTACTTATAACATGTCGTGACTTAATATCTAAATCTAATCAATTCACTGACTCTTTTGTTATTGTGAAACTTGTGCATCTGTGGTAGTTAATAATGAAGGATGATGAGCATGGGAAAGTAAAAAAATAAGGAAATCTAAATGCTGAACAAGTTTGGAAATGGATTTGTTTGAAGTATCAATGGTAAACATGTAAGGAATTTATTTTTTTTAATTCAATAACTCTCTTTCTTAGATCTAATTTGTAAATGCTAACAACCACTACATGTATATTTTTACTTAGTGCATAAACAATTTTTTTTTTTTTCCTTTTATTTGCTTCATCTCAAAATCAAACTCACAAATAAATTTCAACATCTTGTTTGTCTGGCATTTAAGTTTGTTTGGTCAAAAAAATACTTCAAGTTGTTATGATCAATTTTGAGTTCAAAACTCTTGCCCATTAAGTAGTGCCTCCAAATTTTTAAAGCATGCACTATTGCAGCAAGTTTGAAATCATGAGTAACATACTTCTTCTTGTGTTATTTCAATTTTCGCGACATACTTCATGATCATCTTGCATGAGAACTCCACCAAGTCCCTCAATACATGCATTGGTGCAAAAAACAAAATCTTTGTTTGGATTTGGAATTTTTGTAATTGGGGAACTTCTAAGAAGTTTTTACATAATTGAAATATTTCCTCACTTTCCCGGGACATTTAAACTTTATCCTTTTTTGTAAAGAAGTAATTGGGTATGCAATTTTTGAAAATCCTTTAATAAATCTTCGGTAATAATCGTCAGAGCTTTGGTGTACCTCACATCCATTAGATTTCTTGGAGTGGGCCAATTTATATCAGCCTTAAAAATTTATGGATCCACAAATATTCCTTATTCTAAAATAATGTGACTCGTTTAATGAATTTGCTTTTGATAAAAATCACACTTGCTTAATTTTGCATACAACTTGTACTTTCTTAGTATTTGTGAAAACATCCTTAAGTGACTCTCATGCTCTTCTTGGTTTTTAGAATATGTGTGTGTGTGATCCAAAAAAAAAGCACAAACTTATCCAAGTACTTGTTGAAAACACTATTCATGACACATGTGAATGTAGCTAGTGCATTTGTGAGACCGAATGGCACCACCAAAATTTATTAATGGATATACCTTATTCTAAAGGTTTCCTTATGGATATATTCTTCTTTAATCCCAACTTGATGATATTAAAATCTTAAATCAATCTTGAGAAGACTTTTGCTCCTATCATCTAGTCAAACAAGTCATCAATCTAATTCAATGGATACTTGTTTTTCAATGTGACTTTATTAAGCTACATGTAATCATTACACAGCCTGAGAGTTCCATATTTCTTTTCCACAAATAACATCAGTGCTCCCCATGCAGATGCGCTTAGTTGAACATATCCTTTTTCTAGCAACTCTTGTAATTACATTTTCAACTCTAATAATTCCAAGGCACTCATTCTATAATGAGTCTCTATCATTGAGGTAGCTTTGGGTACAAGACCAGTTGAGAATACAATATTTCTCTTTGGAGGAATTCTTCGCACTTTATCAAGAAATACATCACGAAATTCTTGCCACGCAATATGATCTTCAATCTTTTGACCTTTATCTTATGTTCATTCCAATACGTGGGTTGCATACAATTGCCATGATTTTCTAAAATATTCCTTTAGTTACAAGACTGAAATAAACTTAACAAAGATTGTCTTTGGAATGCCTCTTACTATCCTTGAGTTTCCATCTTCATCAATGCAGTCAAAAGTCTTATTGTATCATTCAAGTTTAACTCAATGCACTTCCAACCTATCCACACCAATGAGGGAATCATAAGAACCAAGTGGAAAAACATGCAAATTTGTTTGTGAAATGAGTCCATTCATCTCTAATGGACAACGCTTCACCATTTCACTAATGGTTAGGATCCTCCCTCTGGATGTAATAGTAGCCTATAGGCCCATCAAAGATAAGAATAGGATAAGTATGGTAGTCATTTAGTTAGCACTTGGTATCTATAATTAATATGGAGTCCTTCTTATTGAGCATGTATGAGAATATTATTGTATTGGAGCTAAGCTCATTAGGAGGTTCCCCCCTCGAAGAGGCAAGTGAACAGGGGTTGATCCTTCCATAATAGAATCCTTGTAAGACATTGCCCTACCTTAAGGATATTTTGATATGTGAAGTATTGAAGCATTTTCTACCCATTATTGTACATCTTATGTGTGATTTCATTTTCATATATAAGGTGCACAACACTAACTTTTCTCTTGGGTCTAGTAGCTTGTTGGAATATCCATGACTTATTATGCTTGCATTTCTTAGGAAAAAAAAATTCAACAACTTTAGGAGTAACATAATTGTAACTAGATCTCGAATCAATTAAAATGGAATTGGATTGTTTAGCAATCTTACCTTCAACATCAACGACAACTGATTGATCATCAACTTAGAAAACTTCCAATGCAGTGCAACTTTGAGGAATAGTTTGTGCTACATACTTCATAGTATTGGACTCTTGAATATTGTGAACATTCCTATTGTTGTTCTTCTAATGTGGGCAATTCCTATACATGTGGTATTCTCCAAATCACAACATTGAATAGGTTTCCTTGGCCTCTTTCCCAAAGATTCAGCTAGCTCATTCCCACTTTGAGTTGGTTGATTTTGCTAGAATATCTTTGGTTGGTTTTGAAGTGAGGAGGCTTGGACCCTTTTTTCCTTTGGTCAAGCTTCTTCTTTTTCTTATCCTTCCATGTCTTTTGGAAATATGGCTTGCTTTTGTTCTATTCATAACAATAGTTGGCCTTTCTAATTGCCTCTTCAAGTGTCTAAGATTAATCAAATTCAATTCCATCCATGTAAGATTAAGGTAGTTCACTTCAAAAACGTTGAATTTTTACATTCTCTTCTCATGTGTATTTTATGTAGCTTATTAATTCCAAGAATTTATTTACATACTCCTCCATGGTCATTTACCCCAATTTCAACCTGTG
>JASDQU010560035.1:10733-24919 GCA_032191745.1 Picea mariana | reverse complement strand
GGAGCATCACCTTGTTGACCAATATCTTATCACGTTCATTCATAAAGGGGGTTTTTTAATTCTCAAACATAAATTCAATATATTATAGGTATTGGGGGGGTGTGGGTCCTCAAGGGGTTTATAGGTATTAGGGGGTATAAAAAAGGGTATCTATTGAAAATAGGGGTTTCTTTTATTTCAAATATGTTTTAGCAGGGAGGTTCAACAAAAGGATTTTGGGAGATATTTACAAATATCTAGTGAAATTAGGGGTATTCTTTAATATCCCACGAATGAAGGCACTATCTCATAGGTTTACCGAGTGAATACCCCATGGATCTTTGAGAATTTGTTTAGTTTGAAAAGGGGGGACTTAATGCACATGTTTGGGTGGTTCCTTTATTAAATGTGGCTCACTTGGCATGAGACATGTGACTTGTGGACCCTTGGAGAACATACTTTTTTGTCTTCGTAGGACCTTGCTTGATGAAATCCAACCATGGAGGAATTATTCCATTTTGACCTTCACGAGGGGTTGAAAACCCCAAGGATGGTCGCCATACCCCACAGGATGGGCAGAGGACCTTGGAGCCTTTGTGTGCAAGGGATAGAGAACATTGCCTTTGGAGGCACTTTGACAGCACTACAGGATGACATCATAGCCCATTGCACTTGGACGTTGGCCTTTGGAGGAATAGGACATCACCTCCTAAGCCCTTGACGTCATGTGGAGGCTAGGGTTTTGGGGGTCTTGATGGTTTAAAATGTGATGTGATGTAGTTTGAAGGAAGGAGATGCATGGCATGACACTCTAGCACATGAGAGCTTGACACATTGCCTTTGGAGGCTCAACTATCTACTTATTGAGGTTTGACATCTCACTTTTAGGCCTCACGCCACTCTTTTGGGAATGACATCACCCTTTTTAGAGTTTTATTTTATGTAATTTTTATATTTGTAAGTTTTAAGGTAAAATAAAGGGGGTCGACCCTATTTTAATTTGTTGTTGACAAATTTATGTGGTTAAAATTGGTTTAGATGGTCTCATATAAATAGAGCCCATATCTTTTTTCATTTTGACATATCATCACTTGAGAATTACATATTGTTGGACTGAAATTTTGACCCCTCTTGGGAAAATTTGCTATCTCTTGTACCTTGTGAAAATGGATGGAATACTTGTCTATTGGTGGAATAAAGGCTAGCGACTTCTCTTAAATGCTTGTTCTTGGAACTTTGGTGGAATATCTTTAATAAGTAAGGGTTTTGCATGCTATATCTTGGATTAGGTAAGGAATTTCTACAATTTTGTGTGTTTCTTCTTGATTTCAAGGTTATTTTGTCAAACCCTTGGAGGAGTATAAGGGCATACACCCTCCATCAAGGAATGTCTTTCTATTTTTATTGAAAAGGCTTAAGGATTGCTACAAGGAGTAAAAGGGCTTACACCCTTGTAGCAAAACCTTGTTAGAGTTTGTTTTCTCTAGGGAGTAAAAGGAATTACACCCCTATAAGAGTAATAAACCCTAAGTTAACTTGGTAGTGACTAAGCAAGAGACTCCATAACCCAATAGATAAGGCACTAATTGCATTGGAGATTGAATATTGTTGCATTGGTAAACATGAATTTTGAGATAATAAAATTGTTCAATTTGGATCTAAATTCTATATGCTATAAGATATTTTGTTCCCTAAGGGCGTCTTGATTTGCTAAGTGATTTAGTTGTTGTAACAAGCATTAAGATATAGTCAATATGGCTGCAACAAAATAACGTTTTCTTACTCTTTACTCACTTTTCTACCGCTGAAATTCACTTGCAAGTTGTGATAATTGATCTATTGTTTAAGAGTTATTGTTTGGGTGGTTTACTTGTTGATTTTAGTGGTTAGAAATTGTTTTTGTAGCAAAATTTTGCTACACCATAAGGTTGTTATAAAAATCTATTTATAACTCTCATTAAAAACCCTCTCTTGCTATCAAAGTCGTGTTTCAAACATTGGAAGACTGTCTACTATTTGCTAGCTTTATTTTCCAACATCATATGCTTGATTTTGATGGTTTAATTTGCAACTGTCATAGTTACTTTATTGTTGATATATATTTCCTTACTATTGAACTTTTGGGACAACAAGTTACTGATTCCCCATTGGTTTTGAGGCTTATATCATCATATATTGTCTTGTTTTGGTTTGTCTAACATTGTTTTGCAAGTATAGGACCTTGGAAACTACTTACCAATTCCAAAGACTCTTTCCTCAAGCCTCAAGTCTTACCTTGACCTTGACCTATAGGGGTGTTCTCCTTGCTCCTTGATTCTCAACTTGCAATCCCCCTAGGGTCACCCAGGAAGCCTCCCTTGTGTTAGACTTTTCCTTCACTAAAATGAGGGTGACATCTATTGAGGTGACAATGATAGGTGTTTCGAGTTGTGTCACACACTTGTTGTTTGCGTTGGGATTTTCCCAAACTAAAAATTATGCGATAAATTTTTGGCGCCATTTCCAGGGAATATTTCGAATCTTTTCTGATCCCATAAAGACACTTTGTAAGTCTATCCCAAAGCATTTACCCATAGGTTGCATGGAAACTCCGTTTGAGGGAAGTTCCCTTTTCACTTTTGATGAACTTCATACATGTTTATCTGGCAACTCCATTGAGGAAAATACCCTCTCATTTTTCGGTGAGCCTTGAGCTCATCTAGCAACTCCATTGAAGTGTCATTTCAGACAATGGTATTATGGCACCATGGTATAAACCCTTGCCCAAAACTTATTGTATCTTGAGGAAACTTTTATAGGTGGAAAAGAAAAAAATTGTTAATGAAGTTGTTAAGCATATGATGAATCTTATAAGGGAATTTGTTACACATTATTTTCATCACCCCTATGACCGCTAATGATGTACACCTATCCTTTGAATTTAGAAGGATCAATGGCATGAATCCCTGAAAAAGAATGAAGACACATTTTCCCAGCAAGATCAAAACTATCTTTTCCTTTGTAAAAACCTTATAAAAGGGATCGTCGCACCTTGCTCAGTGTTAAGGGTGTGACAATTTAGGATCATCGCAGGTTGCGCCACAGTGGCCTGGGACGTTGTCGCGGTTTTCTCAGTTCTAAGGGTCTGATGATCTTGTTTACGAAGAAAAAGAGCATCTTCTCGACGTTTCTAGAATAGAAGCTTCGAGGGTGAGGTGAACTCTAGTTGGTTTGGATCTGAGTCACATCCCTATTCTAGTGGGATCATCCTAACCTCCTCACCCTATCCTTTTCATCTTATAAAAGGAGGGGAGTTCTCATGGGAAAGCGAGGTTGGGAATGGTTAGAGAGTTTTTGGAATGGCTAGTTCTTGAGTTTTGTAACTTGGATTTTTTGGAGCTTGTATGTTGGCTTTGAGTTTCACTTTGCCAAGTTGAGATTGTGAGTTACTTTCAAATCTACAGGCTCAGAATCCCTAGAGAAGAAGTGTGTGGGACGCAAGGAATTGTTGGAAGGAACCTGACAACATCAAGGCATATGGTTGTATCTTTCTTCCACAATCTTTAATACAATAATATATTTATTTCTTATAAAATTGTTCTTATTTTATTGTATGACTCCTTGATCACATACATAGGTTTTGTTGAGTATACATTGTTGCTTTCACTTCATTGGATTATGTCTTTTTACAGGTTCATCATCCCATAATCCTTGGAACGGAGCAAGGATGACACTAGCGAGCACAAACAACATTTAAAAGGTATGTCCTTTATATTATAACATATGTTATAATATAACATATTATTAGTTAGTATGCTTGATAGTTAAAACTTAGGGAAAGTTTTATATTTTGTCTTGTTTTGTTCTAATTTATTGTTGAAGTTAGGGAGATTAGTTCGTGTCAGCAATTACCGATTTGTCTAGTAACAAAATTGGTGACCATACTAGGGAACATATTGTTTTCCTAGTAGTCTTGTTTCCTTGCTTGTCTGCTTGAGTTTCTGATTTTATGAGTCACTGAGAGATCCAGTCTGACTCACTGACTATTGAAGTCACTGAAAAACCTTCATGCTTTTTAATTTTTCCACTTTTTAGGTGTTCCTCGCACCCTTCTTTGAGACACAGTGCAACATCGTCACATTGTAATGTTCTCTGGCCTACGTTGATCGAACATCATTGCACTGTGTTAGTCTAGTAACCTGCGACGATTGGGTGAAAAAATAATTTTTGATGGTTTTTCCTTGCCCAAATCTTAGATATGGTTTTGGGATGAATTTTTGGGTTTGATTTTAGTCTGATTACTGTATGCTTGTCAGTCTTGAATCTGCTTTTAGCCATCTTTGCTTTGTGTTAGCTTGTTTGCTTTTGAAAGATTAGATCTCTTACTTTGAGTGTCTTTCAGTTACAAATCATTGTTTTTTTATTTAGAATTGTTTAGTGAAAGAACGCTTCTTTTCTGAATAGTTTGTTTTAAAAGAAAAAAATTTAGATTGGGGGCATATTTGCATTTGAAGTAGCGAAATTGCATGGTTTTGGAATTTTTTGGTCTTGAATTCTTAAAAAAAATTGGGCCAAGAATCGTGTCTTGGTGTACAGTGTCTTTGTCTCATTTCTTGAAGATCTTGATATTGATGAGATTAATAAAATTTTGGGACATTGGGCATCTGGGAATGATAAATGTTTTTTCCTTCTCGTAATATAGCTTTCATTGAAGTGAAATATTTGCATTCTCATTTCTTTTCATTGTTTAGAGTCGGTCAAAACATCATTTAGTCCATGCCATTTTCCTCTTCAGTAAAGAACAACCTTAAAATAAAGCGCTTATAAAAATTGATTAGACATTTTTATATTTTCTGGTAGAAAACCTACATTAGCTTAAGGTGTAGGGTTTTGGAATAGGTTGAAAGGATAACTTTCCAAAGCTATAAAAAAAAACATAGAATCTTGTGCTAGGGAGTGGTACATCCACTTATTACATTTTGTCCTGGGAATCCCCTCTCACACAAGGGTCAATCATGAGGTCGCATTGAGACTAGCAAAGTAACTAACCCTGCTTTGTTGGTCTTGGTGTAGTGGTTACGCATATGATTGGGGGTCACTTGAGAAAAAAAACCTATGTGGGTCTTCTCAAGTTGATTTCAGGCTCAGTTACCCTACCCTTGCGCGTGTATCGGGATGTCAATTGTTTCCCCATGCATCATTGTTTTATTTGGTAACCTTAGTGGCCTTTCTCTTTAGGGTAATACACGAGGTGATGGTGAAGGGGAAGTCTTCGATGTACCTGGAATCGATGTTGGCCAAACTCACTCAAGCTCCTTGGAGGGTAAATCCACGTTTATTGTGTGGAAGCTTGCAGCAAGGCATAAGTCCGTTAAGCAAATCGTCAATGTAACTTTTCCACCCGCTCTACCTCAGCCCCTTCTTACATTGTTCCCGTGACGTTGGATTTCATCACCAACTAGTATGTTCATGGTGAGAAGGTTTTGTTTGTTTGCTTGCTTGCTTTCTTACTAGATTTTTAGCGTATGTTGTTTGTTTTCCCTTACATGCCTTAAGTTGGATCTGTATTTATGGCATCAGTTCCTGAAACGACCAATGAAGCAACCCGTGCTCCGAGGGAGCCTTTTGTTTTTCCTTCTTATAGAAACATTGGTCCTCCTTACATTGCTACTTTGAGCCTTCCAGGTCTCACAATTGGATTACTGGTATGGTTTTTTTCCACTCAGGTAATCCTAAATGTAGCAAGTGCTTCGGTTTTAAGTACTTCCCCCAAAGAACATCAACCTCATGTTGATCCTTCGCCTTCTTCCCCAGTAAGATCTTCTTCACCTTCTTCACTTGCAAGGTCTTCCTCCATTTCATCTTCTTCGTCGAGTGAAATATCTGAAGCTAGTAACCCATTGGATAAGAAGAACAAGAAAAGGAAGATTAAGAAGAAGAAAAATAAGCAAGGGTCCAAACTTCCTACCACTTCCAAACATGTTGGAAAAAAACCAGTCACTGATAATTGTGTTGGGAGTGTTGATGGTGCCAAGATCACCCAAACAACCCGTAAGCCCAAGTACCCTTGCAGGCTTCGTAAGGGTAGCCATCTTCTTAAGGATTGCCCTAGTCTATCCAAGGTTACAGAATCATAGTCTACACACCCTCGCCAACCCATGTCATCAGCCTCTGGACAACATCTTGATGACCTCTCGTCAACTAGTCAGGATACCGTTGAGAAGAAGAAAAGTAGATTCAAGTTCCCATGTATGTTATGTGGAGGGAGTCATCAAACTCACCTTTTCCCTCGTATGGACGAAGCCTCGAAATTACTGGAAGACATGATTGTTTCCTAGCCTCAACTTTCGGCTGCTTACTGCAACCTTACTCTCAACCCACCTGTAGTTGATGGAACGATCAATCTGGTCCCTTCATCGACCAATCCGGTTGATCAGATAGTCAATCTGGTCATGTCCCTAGTTGAACCAGTTGACAAAGTGGTCGATCTGATCCCACTCTCCTGTTAGAGAGTGAAACCCAAGCGGTTGATCTGTTTCCATCTGTCAACCCCATTCTCCCCTTGGAGAATGCAACTCAAGTGGTCGATCTGATCTCGTCATCGGTCGATCCTACTCTCTCGCTAGAGAGTAAACCCGATACTACCCAAGTTTTTCTCGTTGATACAGAATCTATCGTGCTAGGGGGAATTCCTCCTTCTCTTGTGGAACCCCCTCCAAGTAATGAAGCTATCCTTTTTTATTGGGGTTTGCTAACTAGACCTCGTCTTGCCTCTCATATTCCTTTCAAGATTACAGTACATGTTTGTGGTTGAGACGTTCCTCAGACGTTGATAGATGAAGGTGCGTTCGTTAGAATTTTGTCCTCTATTGCTTTGGGTTATCCTCGGCTTATGTTGGTTACACAAAATATGTTAGCTTTTAACAGAAGAACCAATCAACCTTTACGGACCCTTTCTCAATTTCCCGTAACTTTGGGAGGGAAAACTGTCTTTATTGACATCATGGTAGTCCAAGACCCCTTGGATTTTGATTTACTCCTTGGGCGAGATTATGTTTATGACATGAAATCTATCATGTCCACTCTTTTTTGTGTGATATCTTTCCCTCACAATGGAATAATTATGACTATTGATCAACTTTCATTCGTTGGTCTTGACTTGATTACCAACTCAATGACCTCCCTAAACGGTTCTTATATGTAGACAATATCGCCCCCTCCATAGGTCAATTATGTGGCATTGTCTCCCATGCATTCAGTTGCCGATGAAGATGAGCCTCTCATCATAAGCTCAGTCTCTTATGACTTGGATCTGGTAGTTGACATGGTGATCTCTTCAATAGGGATTTTAGAGTTTGATCGCCTTACCCCTATCACGGCCCTCGACAAGTGTTCCTTACAAAGTGTGTTTCTTCCATCAAGTGAAGATCTCTTGGAAGCCATGACTGATTTTTGTCCCTTGACATGGTGTCCTTCCAGAGCATTGTCCTCTTGGAAGCCATGATCAAGAAGAGCGTTGAGCATGGTTTTTTGATTTCAAGCTCGTTAAAAAATGAAACCAACTATAAGGATAGTTTTGCATCTCTGTGGAAACCTCGTTAAACAATGAAACATAGCTTACGAGGATAGGTTTTGCGTCCCTGTGGCATCNACCCGATACTGCCCAAGTTTTTCTCGTTGATAAAGAATCTATCGTGCTAGGGGGAATTCTTCCTTCTCCTGTGGAACCCCCTCCAAGTAATGAAGCTATCCTTTTTTATTGGGGTTTGCTAACTGGACCTCGTCTTGCCTCTCATATTCCTTTCAAGATTACAGTACATGTTTGTGGTTGAGACGTCCCTCAAACGTTGATAGATGAAGGTGCGTTCGTTAGAATTTTGTCCTCTATTGCTTTGGGTTATCCTTAGCTTGTGTCGGTTACACAGAATATGTTAGCTTTTAACAGAAGAACCAATCAACCTTTAGGGACCCTTTCTCAATTTCCCATAACTTTGGGAGGGAAAACTATCTTTATTGACGTCATGGTAGTCCAAGACCCCATGGATTTTGATTTACTCCTTGGGCGAGATTATGTTTATGACATGAAATCTATCATGTCCACTCTTTTTTGTGTGATATCTTTCCCTCGCGATGGAATAATTGTGACTATTGATCAACTTTCATTCATTGGTCCTGACTTGATTACCAACTCAATGACCTCCCTAAATGGTTCTTATATGTAGACAATATCGCCCCCTCCATAGGTCAATTATGTGGCATTGTCTCCTATGCATTCAGCTGCCGATGAAGATGAGCCTCTCATCGTAAGCTCAGTCTCTTATGACTTGGATCTGGGAGTTGACATGGTGATCTCTTCAATAGGGATTTTAGAGTTTGATCGCCTTACCCCTATCACGGCCCTCGACATGTGTTCCTTACAAAGTGTGTTTCTTCCATCAAGTGAAGATCTCTTGGAAGCCATGACCGATTTTTGTCCCTTGACATGGTGTCCTTCCAGAGCATTGTCCTCTTGGAAGCCATGATCAAGAAGAGCGTTGAGCATGGTTTTTTGATTTCAAGCTCGTTAAAAAATGAAACCAACTACAAGGATAGTTTTGCATTTCTGTGGCAACCTCGTTAAACAATGAAACATAGCTTACAAGGATAGGTTTTGCGTCCCTGTGGCATCCTCGTTAAAAAATGAAACAAATTTTACGAGCATAGTTCTTCTCTTGTATCAAGCTCCTTAAAAAATGAAACAGAGGTCTCGAGCATAGTTTTTCGTCTCTGTAGCAAGCTCGTTAAAAAATGAAATAGGTTTTGCCCCTCTTCGATTGAGTCAAGTACTTTGGTACGTATAGTATTTGAAGCTTCATTTCATCCGCCTGTGTCGGTGGACGAAATGAAGCTTGGGGGGCAATGCTTACAACCTCTATACTTCATGTTGAACTGAAGTCGCTAGCTTCTTAAGCTGGGGGCAAAGTACCAAACATCCCTGGATAATGCATTGGGGAGTCGCAAGCATAGTTTTCTCTGGTTCAAGCTTGTGTAAAAATGAAACCACCTACCTCAAGCATAGTTTCCTCTGGTTCAAGCTTGTGTAAAAATGAAACCAGGTCCAAGCATAGTTTAGTTTAGTTTTTAAGCTTGTGTAAAAATAAAATCTATCNTTTTGTTTAGTTTTTAAGCTTGTGTAAAAATAAAATCTATCCCAAGCATAGTTTTTGTTTTGTTTTAAGCTTCCGTAAAAATGAAAACAATCCCAAGCTTAGTCTTTGTTCTTTCTCGTGCTCGTAAATACATGAGAATGTAACCGAGTAAACTTTTATCACTTTTTCGGACTCGTAAAGGTTATAAGAAAAAGGAACCCCCTGGAGTTTCCTTTAAGCTCTTTTTAGACTCTCTAAACATGAAAAGATTGTTGAGTGATCTTGTTATTTTCACGCTCGTTAAAGTATTTGAAGAAAACGTGTGTTGAGCGAAGGTTATCTCTTTTTCGGTCTCATCAAACTACTTTACAAAAAAGGACATTTTTGAGTTTCCTTTAAGTGTTTTTCAGAATATCTAAATATGAAAAACCATTGAGTTGACTTTCTTTGGACTCGTAAAACAAACATCGAAAGGCCCATAGGGGACCGAACCACTCCTTCCTAGGGTTCGTTAAACATACTCCGAGGGACTCATCCGAAGGATGAGCTTATAGTTCAAGCATATGTTATCCTCCTCAAGCTTGTGTAAAAATAAAGAGGTACTCACCAGAGTCACTTTTGAACATGACAACCTTTCACTCGCTTTGTGTCTAGGTTGGAAAATCCACTTGTCTCTTGATCTTACTCCTTTATAAGATTACAATTTGGTCTGTGATCCCTGTTGTTGAGTCAATGTTTCCAAGACAATTGTCATATCGTCAATATGTTCAAAGAGAAGTTCAACCCGAAAAGCCTTCTATTGCATCAACCATTTTTGCAGTCCTTAAGCCTTCTATTGCGTCGACCATCCCTGAGTCAGTCCCGAATCACTTGTTACTCTGATCTACTTCAAATATTGTTACCTGTTTTGTGTCATTGATGGGGGACACATTAAGGCCCTCTTGTGACGAGTCTTTTCCTTGTCGACTTCAACTCATTATCCAGGAATTAGACTTAGAAACTAATTGGTGCCTTGGAACTTGCATGCCTCAATGGCAGGTTTCCTCGCTTTCGACAGTGGGTTTTCATTATTGACCCCTGATCGGGAGATTCCACCAAGTGTTCGACTTCAGCTCACAAAATTTCACCCGTTGGATTGTACTAGTGTACCTTGGGAGTCATTGACATTAATGGTGATTTCCCTCGCACTTGTTAATGGTATACAATAATGACCGGTAATCAAGTGGTTTCTACCATGTTCGACTTCAACACATGTATTCGCATGGTTAGATTCATACTATAGAGTGGTGGAGATGAAGACCTTGGATCTTTTCTGACAGATTCAGGTTTCGTTGGAGAATATTCAAATTGTACCGTTGCATAGATCCACAGTGTATGTCTCATGGCTATGTTCAAATTTGAGTCTTTAACACATAGATCCACAGTGTATTTTTGGTGGCTATGTTCAGATTTGAGTCATATTGGCATGGATCCACAGTGTATGTTTGGTGGCCATGACCCGTCTTACTTGACATGGATCTTTGCATGTCGGCATTTATGCTTTGAGTCATTTATATTATGAGTATGGGAATGCCTACTTTAGTGATGATATATTATTGTACTATATTTCCTTGTTTGTTGGCAGGTTTTTGACCAACGTTCCTTGTTCCCTACACACACTTGACAAAGTAATTCAATTATCACTTTGTTCTAACTTCATACTTTGGGGGGCTTACTGTTACACATTATTTTTGTCACCCCTATGACCGTTAATGATGTACACCTATCCTTTAACTTTAGAAGGATCAATGGCCTGAATCCTTGAAGAAGAATGAAGACACATTTTCCCAGCAATATGAAAAATATATTTTCCTTTGTAAAAACCTTATAAAAAGGGATCGTCGCACCCTTCTCAGTGTTAAGGTTGCGACGATTTAGAATCGTCGCGGGTTGCACCACAATGGTCTACGATGTTGTTCCAATTTGCTCAGTTCTAAGGGTGTGACGATCTTGTTTACGAAGAAAAAGAGCATCTTCTTGACGTTTCTAGAATAGAAGCTTCGAGGGTGAGGTGGCCTCCGATCGGTTTGGAACTGATTCGCATCCCTGTTCTAGTGGGGTCATCCTAACCTCCTCACCCTATACTTTTCAGCTTATAAAAGGTGGGGATTTCTCATGGGAAAGCGAGCTTGGGAATGGTTAAAGAGTTTCTGGAATGGCTAGTTCTTGAGTTTTGTAGCTTGGAGTTTTTGGAGCTTGTATGTTGGCTTTGAGTTTCACTTTTCCAAGTTGAGATTGTGAGTGACTTTCAAATCCAAAGTCTCAAAATCCATGGAGGAGAAGTGTGTGGGAAGCAAGGAGTTGTTGGAAGGAACATGACAACATCAAGGCATTGTTGATATTATGGTAGTTGCGGGAGGTATTAACCTCCACATGTAACCCTGACAAGAATAGAATATTCCGGGAAGCAAGAAGAAACCCTAAAGCATTGGACATAACTATAGAAGACAAGTCGGCTAAAGTAAATATTTAATATTGATTTTTTAGCCTCCAAAATGACAAGTCGGCGTAGACAACTAAGGAGGAACAGTATAAATACAGGACGTCGGAGCTCATTATAAAGAAACAGCTCGCAATTGTAGAAATTTAGTTGTGCACAAGTCTAGAGAGTAGTTGTCGCTGCAGCTATTGCAACTTCTATTTTCAGTTTCAGTCTTGGACTCTCTCTTGGTTATGGTTTGTACTTTCAGCTTGGTATGTTAACTATGGAGAGTGATACACTACCTTGATTGGCTATTAGGCCTAGGGTTTGCTTCCAGAATTATTCTCTATCAAGGTTAAGGTGCTCGATGGTGGCTTCAGCCTATGGTTGGGTGACAATATTGCTATATTTTCTATGGTTAAACGAGCACACTTATTATTTCTAACAGGTTATGGGCCCACACTATCTTCAGACAGTCTAACCACTGGAAGATAGATTGGGAGGATTTTCTCAGTTACAGTTGCAGTTGCAGTCAAAGTTTTTGTTGCAACAACCAAACCCTAACCCTCTTGTTGAGGCACCTTAAGTGAAGATATTGACCTAATTTCTGGATACCCCAGTGCGCCCTAACCTAGCGCACCTCCTAGTACTCTCAGCAAGATAATACGTCAAGTTTGATTTTTTGGTCAAAGTCAAAGGTTGACCAAGTCAAAGCAGTCATGACCCACTCTATGAAGTCAAAAAACAAGTTATAAGGGGCTTCTAACTTCAAATCATGGAAGACAAGGATTGATCTCATCCTTGGCAAGAATAAGGTGTTGGATATCGTGAAAGGAAAAATCGTGGAACCATAGTTTGAAGAAGGAAAAGAGAAGGAACCTCAAAACATTGCAGTTATGGAGAAGTTCAAAGACAATGACATCAATGCCATGAGTATCATAGTGGACTCTGTAAAACACCACTTGATACCCTACATCTCTCATCTCGACTCATCTAAAAAGATGTATGATGCCCTAACTAACCTCTTCTCAGTCATAAACATTGGACAAGTAATGAGTCTGAAGAATGAGCTCTGTGACATGAAAATGAATGATGATGGCAGCATAACATCATACCTTGTGAGAATATCTTAGTTAAGAGATCAACTACAAGCTATTGAATAAATCATTTCACAGAAGGAACTGGTAAATATAGTACTCAATGGTCTTCCCAAGACATGGGATGCATTTGCCGCAAGCATGAACACAAGAAAGGAGTATCCCACATTTGAAGAAATTTGGACTTTCTGTGCACAAGAAGAATCAAGGATTAACGCAAAATAGAAATCCCAAAATAAATATGATGATCAAGCTTTCACAACAAAGTTCAAGAATTTCAGGAATAAGAAGAATTTTGGCTCAAGGAAGAAACCAAATCAAGAAAAGGATATGTCAAAGATACGATGCTTCAACTGTCGAAAATATGGTCACTACAGGAACCATTATCCCGAGTTAAAGAAAAGGAAGGAAACAAGTGAAGCAACAGTTGTCGAAGAAAGGGAACCCTCAAAGAAAGTCAAGCAGGATAAAACATACTTCTTCTTCCAAGTCAAGGTAAAAATATTCTTCAAAACTCTTGTATATATCATATTTACATAGTTCCTATACATATCATGTATATCTATTTCTTAGAAGAAAATATGTTCAAGGGAAACAATACCTATGAAAGACTAAAAGGATAAGGAATGTTATTACGATGACTACAAGTCAAGCAATACACATGAAAAGATGAAGTATGTTGACAATCTTTGGTAACAATTCCTATGGAAGCTATTATATAAGTAACAACTGTTAGATAAGCCGAAATCAGAATCAAACCTGAAGAGACCCAAAAGAAGTCAAAACAGAGGAAATTAGAAAAAGACTTGTGACACCTTGCAGAAGGCAATAAGAATGCAGACGGAAGCATGGACTATCTTAGATGGAGGGAGATGATTACAGAATTCCAAAAGAAGAGCATGCGTTCATGCATGAAGCAAGTATTAGGAGGGAGCTAATCCTAAATAATATGATCCATTGAGGATTATGAAGTATCTATCCACGTTCCCATTGAAAGTAGCAACCGTGAAAAGCAACACGTGTTCATTTTGACTTTAGAAGAAGTCTTCTTTGAAAAGAAGCCTTAAAGTATCATTGGTTGTCCATCTACATCCATGATCCTATGATGAAAGGAAGAAGTTGGAATCTTCAGGGCATGGAATCTATATAAGACTCCATGGACCCAATAGCTAAAGAGAAACATGAGGAAGAACATGAAGATTCCAAGAAATAAAGAAAAATCCAAAACAACCAGTTATTATACCGAGAATCACGAAGACTACCAGCTTGGTTTGAACTCACTGAGAAGCAATCGAGTAGAATAAATGGAAGTTATGATAAAGAATAGTGTGAAAAAGACTTATGAATGGAAGAATTGCAAGATTCATAGGTTCTTCCAGAAAGAAGGAGAAGACTATGACAACAACTTGTTCCAGATATACCTCTTATAGTATCCATGGATTGGAATTTACATGTAAAAGACTGTCCTTCCCAATAAAGCGAGTGAGAAAGAAGCTTATACCAGAAAGAGACCCATGTATGCAGATATAAGAAGACCTTGTA
>JASDQU010560033.1:21297-40372 GCA_032191745.1 Picea mariana | reverse complement strand
AGTGTGAGGTCAGAAGAGAGAATGATGGTTGAAACAGTTTACAAATATTTAATGCAAGGGTGTGGAGTTGGAGAACCTGGAAGAAGCTGCAAACAACCATCAAACAGTGTTAAAAAATGTTCCATTTCTAAGGCAACCATACAACCATACCTATTCTCGGAATACGAGATGACTCAAAGCACGACTGCCGACAAATACACTGTGGATCCATGAAAAATATTGTCTAAGGATATGGCCACCAAAGATACAATGTGGATCCATACCTCTATGACATGAACTGATCGTAGCCACGAGAAATAGACAGTGCAGTTATGAGATGATAAAACATAGCCACTGACCAATACAATGTGGATCTATGTGACAGTATATATATCATCATGCTCAAACGATCTCCTTTCATAACCTGGGAAAAGTAGATATCAGAGTGAACGCTCAACCCAAGGTCTTTGTCCCAATCCCAACGTGGTATGAATCTATCCATGTGAATAGATGTTTTGATGTTGAACATGGTAGAAACCACTTGATTACCGACCATTGAGGTAAATCATTAACAAGTGCGAGGGAAATCACCAGTGATGTCAATGACTCCCAAGGTACCCTAGTACATTCCAGCGAATGTGAATAAATGAGCTGAAGTCAAACATTCATGGAATCATCCTATCAAAGGTCAATGATGTAAACCTACTGTCGGAAGTGAGGAGGCATGCCATTGAGGCATGCAGGTCCCAAGGTACTAACTAGTTTCTAAGTCTAATTCCTGGATGATGTGTTGAAGTTGACAGGAAAAAACTCGTCGAAGGAGGGCCTTAATGTATCCCCCATCAGTGACACGAAACTGAAATAGGAAAGTGATGTAAGATGGTGAATCAAATGAGTATTAACTGACACAGCAGATGGAAACTGACAATACTGCAGATGGATGGTTTGAAGTGAAACTTCCCTTGAACATGATGAGGCACGACAACTGACTTGGTAGCACTGACTCGACGAGTACCAAAAATGTAATGTGACGAAAATAAGAGCACTCTTTGACTTGACGAAAAAGTATGGCGACACATGGAATTGTTATGACTCAGAGACAAGCAGATTACCCAACTGTAAGATGAGACGCAAACAGGTGCCATGTTCAAGGGAGACAAAAGCTGCCATAAAGGATTCTCAAAAAACTTGACCCACTTCCTTCAATTTTTTCCCCACCTAGATAGATGAGCACCTCTTTTTTATTTAACGAGCTCGAGGAGGGTAACACATGCTCAATATAACTCATCTTCGGTAAGTTCCTCTTCTTTTTTTTAACAAACTGGAAGAAGTAAGGTTTCATCCCCATATGGGCCCTTCAATGTGTAGTTTAGTGAGTCCAGAGAAGGAAAACTCGATAGTTTTCCATGTTTAGAGAGTCTGAAAAGAACTTAAAGGCGACTCTATGGTTTTCCTTTTTCGTAATTTTAGTGTCGCGAGGCCGAAAAAGAGATCAAATGCCACTCGAAAGATGCCCTTTCAAACCTTTTAATGAGTGTGAAAGGAAGCAAGATCACTCGACAATGTTTTCATGTTTAGAGAGTCTGAAAATAGCTTAAAGGAGACTCCACAGGGTTCCTTTTTCGTTCAACCTTTACGAGTCCAAAAAAGTGATAAAAGTATACTCGATTACATTCTCATGTATTTACGATCATGAGAAAGAGAAAAGACTAAGCTCGGTATTGTTTTCATTTTTACACAGGCTTGAAACAAAATTAAACATATTCTTGTAAATTCCCAACGTAATTTCCAAAGGTTGGGATACCCATGGATGGTTGGTACTCTGCCCCTAGCTTGAAAATCTAGTGGCTTAACTCCAGAATGATAATCAAAAGCTAGAGACATGCCAAATGATAATCAAAAGCTGGAGACATGCCCCCCCCCAAGCTTCATTTCATTCACCGACTTTGAGGTTGTCACCAATTTTTGTACTAGATGGAGAAAAAGGATAAGGGTGGATGAAAGGAATGTTCAAATATGAGACCTAGCGAAAGACTCGACTTGACATCTACGATATCTAGCTAAATACTTGACTTTATATATACGATATCTAGTGAAAAGACTCAACTCAATGGGAGAGGTGACTGTTTCATTTTTTAACGAGCTTGTCACAGGAAAAGAACTATGCTTAGAACCTCTATTTCATTTTTTAACGAGCTTTCCACAGAGAAGAAAAAACTATGCTCATGGCTCCGAGTTCAATCCCTAGATTTATGTTTCATTTTTTAATGAGATTTTCAAAGAGAGGAAAACTATGCTCGAATATTTTGTTTCATTTTTTAACGTTCTTGCCACAGAGAAGTAAAACTATGCTCGTAGATGGTTTCATTTTTTAACGAGCTTGAAATCAGAAAACCATGCTCAAAGCTCTCTTCATGGTCATGGCTTCCAAGAGGACAATGCTCTGGAAGGACACCATGTCAAGGGACAAAACTCGGTCATGGATTCTAATAGATCTTCACTGGATGGAAGAACAATTCTATGGAAGCAACACATGTCGAGGGTCGCAAAAGAGGTAAGGAGATCAGGCTCTACAATCCCTATCGAAGAGATCACCATGTCAACTATTGCATCTAAGTCATAAGAGACTGAGCTTACAGTGAGAGGGTCATCTTCATCGACAATTGAAGGCATGGGAGATAACGCCACATAATTGACCTATGGCGGGGGTGATACCGTCTGCATATAAGAACAATTTAGGGAGGTCATTGAGTTGATGATCAAGTCAGGGCCAACAAATGAAAGTTGATCAAGAGCCATAATTATTCCATAGTGAGGGAAATATATCACACGAAAAAGAGTGGACACAATCAAAATCCAAGGGGTCTTGGACTACCATAACATCAATAAAGATAGTTTTCCCTCCCAAAGTTACGGGAAATAGAGGAAGGTTCCCTAAAGGTTGACTGGTTCTTCTATTAAAAGATAACAGATTATGTGTAACCAACACAAGCTGAGGATAACCCAAATCTTGCCAAGCAATAGAGGACAAAATACTAACGAACACACCTTCATATATCAACGTCTGAGGAACATCTCGACCACAAGCCTAATTTGTAATATTGAAAGGAATGTAAGAGGGAAGATGAGGTCCAGTTACAGCACCCCAATCAAAAAGGATGGCCTCGTTACTTGGAGGGGGTTCCACGGTAGAAGGAGGAATGCCCCCCAGCATGATAGGTGTTTTATCAACAAGAAAAAAGTGGGCAGTATCGGGTTTACTCTCTAGCGAGAGAGTATGATCGATCGATGACGAGATCATATCAACCACTTGGGTTACATTCTCTAAGGGGAGAATGGGGTCGACAGATGGAAACAGATTGACTGCTTGGGTTTCACTCTCTGACGAGGGAGTGGGATCGACTGAGGATGGGATCAGATCTAACACTTTGTCAACTGGTTCAACTAAGGACATGACTAGATTGACTACCTGATCAACCGGACTTACCGACGAAGGGACCGGAGTGATCATTCCATCAACTATAGGTGGGTTGAGAGTAACGCTGTGGAAAGCAACTGGAAGATGAGGCTGGGAACAATCATGTCTTCCAATAATTTTGAGGCTTCTTCCATACGAGGGAAAAGGTGAGTTTGATGACTCCCTTCACATAACCTACATGGGAACTTGACTCTACTTTTCTTCTTCCCAGAGGTATCCTAACTAGTTGACGGGAGGTCAGCAACATGTTATTCATAGGATGACAATATGGGCTGATGAGGGCATGTATACCATGCCTCTATAACCTTGGATAGACCAGAGTAATCCTTAATAAGATGGATACCATTACAAAGCCTACAAGGGTACTTGGGCTTACAGGTTGTTTGGGTGATCTTGGCATCATCAACACTCCCAACATGATTATCATTAACTAGTTTTTTTCCAACATCTCTGGAAGTGGTTGAAAGTTTGGACCCTTGTTTATTTTTCTTCTTCTTAATATTCCTTTTCTTCTTCTTCTTAGCCACCGGGTTACTAGCTTTAGAGCTTTCACTCAGTGAAGAAGATGAAATGGAAGAATACCTTGCAAGTGAAGAAGGAGAAGAAGATCTTACTGGTGAAGAATGTGAATGATCAACATGAGGTTGATGTTCTTGGGGGGAAGTGCGTACAACCGAAGCACTTGCTACATTTGGGATTACCGAAGTGGAAAACAACCATCCTGGTAACCCAATTGTGAGACTTGGAAGGCTCAAAGTAGGGATGTAAGGAGGACCAACGTTTCTGTAAGAAGGAAAAACAAAAGGTTCCCCTGGACCAGGGGTTGCTTCATTGGTCGTTCCGGGAACTGATGCCATAAATAAAGATCCAACTTAAGGCTTGTTAGGGAAAAAAAACAACACACGCTAAAAATCTAGTAAGCAAGCAAGCAAACAAAACCTTCTCACAATGAACGCATTAGTTGGTGATGAAATCCAATGTCGCGAGAACAATGTAAGAAGGAGATGAGATAGAGCAGGTGGAAAATTTATGTTGATGACATGCTTAATGGACTTACGCCTTGGTGAAATCTTCCACACAATAAATGTGGATTTACCCTCCAAGGATCTCGAGTGAGTTTGGCCATCATCAATTCCAGGTACAACGAAGACTTCCCCTTCACCTTCACCTCATGTATTACCCTAAAAATAAATGCCACTAAGGTTACCAACTACCACAATGATGCCTGTGGAAATAGTCGATAGTCTGATACACGCGCAAGGGTAGGGTAATTGAGCCCAAAATCAACTTGAGAAGACCCGCATAGGTTTTTTTTCTCAAGTGACCCCCAATAATACGTGTAACTACTACACCGAGAACAACAAAGCAGGGTTAGTCACTCTGCTAGTCTCAATGCGACCTCGTGATTGACCCTTGTATGATAAGGGCTTCCTGAGACAAAACGTAGTAAATGGATTTCACCTCTCCCTAACTCAAGATTCTATGTTTGTTTACAGCTTTGGAAAGTTATCTTTCACACCTATTCCAAAGCCCTACAACTAATCTAATGTAGGTTTGCTACCAAAAAATATAAAAATGTCTAATCAATTTTTATAAGCTCTTAATTTTAAGGTTGTTGTTACTCAAGAGGAAAATGGTGTGGACTAAATGATATTTTGACCGACTCTAAACAATGCAAAGAAATGAGAATGAAAATATTTCACTTCGATGAAAGCTATATTATGAGAAGGTGAAAACGTTTATCATTCCTAGATGCATAATGTCCCAAAATTTTATTAAACTCTTCAATATCAATATCTTCAAGAACTGAGCCAAAGAGACTATAAAAAATGCCAAAAACCATGCAATTTTGCTACTTCAAATGCAAGGATGCCCCCAATCTAATGCAAAGCAAGAAATTAATTTTTTTTGTTTTCAAAGATACACTAAAAGAAATGAGAACTGAAGAAAAACAAGTAGTAGATAACCTATTCAAACAAGAACTCAATCAAGGATTCGAAAACCAACAAGCATCCAAAGAGTACAAGAAAATGCAGAGAAGAATCCAAGAAAAGACAGGGAGAAAGAGGAATCACTCAAACTGTCCCGACAAACCAAGAAACAAGAAATGGAAATTTCACAATTCTGAAAAAGTTTCAAGCTCCAATATAGACAATAGGAAGTGATAAGTACCAAATCTCAACCTAAACAACTTCACAAACCAACATATAGAGTCTAGGTAAAGACTTCTGCAAAACAGACTGCAAAATTCTGAACAGAAGAAGGCAAAAAACCTCCAAGAAAGAGACTAGCACTCCATAACTCAAGGGCGTTGTTGACACAGGAGCAGACCCAGGGTTTAATGCTTCAACAACACACCAACAAAACCATAACTACCAGCCCTTTCGGCAACACCTACGAAGCAGATGAAGTCTCACCTGAGCTAGAGGCAAGGGGGTTGTAGGACTCAAGTGTCTACAACCTAGCTGGGACACAGATCTGTGATCACAATACTTAACAGAGCACTTAGAAATTAACATTCATTAGTCCTTGACCCTTATTCACATCACAGGTAAAAACCCTAATTACAGATGCAATATTCATCAAGATCTAATCACATCTAACCAATCATCACATAGAATCAAAATAGATCTAACCTTCATTCATATTATTAAGCACTAAGCTACTATATCAGATGCATCTAACATAAAGGTTACATTACTACGCATAAATCACATCAATAACATATCAACCACATTGCACAAAGCAACTAAAACACATGATATACGTGGTTCACCCCCAGCGTGGGGCTACATCCACCAACTCTTATCCTTTTTTATTAGATTCTTCCAATATTATTCATGCACAGAGCCACAAAGCCAACTCTGCATAGTAAAGGAGATCTGCATGGACCTCGCCAGATCCTCATTCCCCGAGTTAGGTCCAAGCACCAAGCCTTTACATAGTCTGTGCACAAAGCACTTACAAGACACTTGCACTTAGCTCTGCAAGTCTTAACACATCTTCTTACACGTAGCTAACATTAGCACTAAGCCATCGGCCTACTAGGTATAGTACTTCTTACATCGCCTAGATATCTATTTATACATTACAAAAGGGGCCTAAACATGGGTAAACCCATGGGCCGACATCCCATACCCGTTACATAAACCCTAAACCCAAAAATCCCGCAAAAGGGGGCGAGATCTCGCAATCTCTGCTTCGCCCAGGTGCTCCGTCTTCGACCAGCCTGTTGAAGTCCCAAAAATGGTCAAACATGACCAAGGTTCTTCAAAACTTGGTCAAGGGCCAACAGGCCCCCAACACTCACCTATGACTCGTCCCGAGTCACTCTGATCTGGGAAACTCTGCTTCGAAGGCCTCGATGTTGGCTCAAGCTGCCTCGACTTGCTGCTTCGCCAGAGCCTCCTTCTCAGTGAACTCTTGAATGACTTTCTCGATGACAGGTCCTTCCAAGTGTTGTTCCACTATGGTGACCACTTGTTCCAACTGTGTACCTCGTCTCTCGATCTCCTCAAAAAGTGTGCTGGATTCATCCTATACCGGCTGGAGTCTCTAGGTCACTTCCATGACTTTACTCTAGATGGCATGGACCTGCTATTGAACTGCGTGTTGTTCTTGTGACCTTTTCATATTCTCAACCACTAAAAGCAATTTCAGCTGCGCTTGCACTGTCGATGCTTGTTTCTTTGCCTCCTAGAGATGTGCTTCTAATGTTCTTAGTTCTGGGTCCTCTACAAGTCGCTCATAGGTCTACGCACTTCTGTTACTGAGTTTCTTGCATTCTAACGCCAATGCCTTGATTATTTCTTCTGCGCTCCGGGCAGTTTCTTCCCTCTGATATCGCACTTCCCACAGAGTGCTCAACATTTCTTGCAATTCCAATTCTGCTACTCTTGCTTGGAGCTAATGAATGGCTTTAGTGAGCTTCCCCACTTGGCTCTCAGTTGTCTCTTCTTCCATCGGTGCCAATCCCAGCACAAAGCGAAGTGCTCGAGTGACTACTTCTCTAACTCCAATCTTCTCCATGAGCAACTTATCTTTCTCTCTCTGGATCTGCTCTCTGTCCTCTTCAAACTTCGCCTGGAGGTTGTCTTTCTCTTGCTGTGCAAACCGATGTTTCTCTAGGGCTTCCTCCTTTGCTTGCTTCAGAGCCTTTGTGGCCTGTTCTTTTTCCTCCTATAATTGAAGAAGGTGAGCCTCTATTGCATCTACTAATCTGCGTAGTTGGGCAAGCTCATCTCCTACTTCTATATCCCTTGATGACAACGACGCAGTAGACAGTGTGTAGCTCGAATAGAGAGCATGTTGTAACCCTTTCATCTCCACCTCGATCCTGTCATACATTGTCTCCTGTTTGGCTTCATTCCACTGTAAAATATCCTTCGAAGTGTCTGGTTATATTGGCGATGATGAGGTCAATATCATCCACCATGAGCACAGTCTGTAACTGGGGCTTATTGGATTTTGACTTCTTCCACGTTGAAGGTTTCTTCGGGAAAACCTTTCTTTTCTTCGACGTCTCGCCCTCTATAAGGGGATCTTTTGACGGTGTCACTTCTCCCTTTTCCTGCTTGTATTCTTCCCCTTATTGGTTTACTTCGTCGCCTTCTCCTCCTCCAGGTGAATCAGGTGCAATTTCCTCTGATGCGTTGTTTAGTTCCTGCACCTCTTCCTTCTTTTTCTTCTTGTTGTTGTTAGGTCCATCATACTCTTCTCGAGTGACTACATGACTTCCGATGAGGTCGGGGTCGGAGAGTTATGTCTGTTCGACTGGTACAAGGAATTTTGTAGGCCATTCCTTGGTTATTTCCCCCATATCTTCCTCGATGAGTTCGTAATAGGACTGGAGCTCTTCCTTGTGTTCTTCCCCACACGCAGTGATGTAAATGAAGTGCTTGTCTATGCAAAACTTTGCAAGTGGCCCGAACCTATGGAGTGTATTCGGCGTCATGCGAGGGAAGGATTCAATGGCCCTCTTCAGTTGCCAGTAATAGGTGTGGAACACTGCATTGGAATGCCATTGCTTCTCCATGTCGCTCGAATACCAGTGGGTAGTGAACCTCACAGCCAATGGCTCGGACGGCTCAACTTCAGGTAAGGTTTCTCTCTCCGGCATCTCCCAAGAGATGAAGGAAACAAGAATCAACAACCAGCAAAAGTGAAACTCGTAGCCCTAGTCCTATGCTTCACGACAATATTGCTCCAACTAGTTGACGAGGTAGCTCACCCAATTCATTTGCATCCCTTCAACACATTTTCCTGCGAGGTCGACAACGAACCCCGTGACCTGCATTGGTCTATTATTCCTGACGATCTTGTCTGCTATCAGCTGACAGGCTAGGTGCACTACACCATTTTGGATGGAGGCTACCTTATATCCCCACTTCCCCTTCTCTACATCGTCGTAGGTGTCCTTTATTCACTACACCAGGGTGCAATCTGCAACCCTCCCTAGGTAAAAATATTGAGGGTATGGTCCTTGCATACTCAATCCAGTGATCCAGTGGATCAGAGATAGATCTACAGTGATGTGCCTATCCAACCACAGGTAACCTCCATGGTAGCACGACAGGAGGAGTTTAATGAACGCGTTAACCTCCTTATGTATGTTGAAGTGTGGTATCTTCATCACATTAAGGATTGTTGATCTTGCGATGTCCAAGGTACACGGTTGGGGGACTATCTTCAACTTCTTCCCCGTTGTCTTTGTCAAGTACTTATGTGGTGCGAGCATTCCATAATTATTGCAATCTCCTAAGTTGAAATCACTGATCTTGAGCGTCAAAATCTATCCCAACTGTGGTCCAACTGTGCATATCCCCTTCGAGAGGTACGCAATGATCAGTGTACAGTCGAAATCTCTCAGGACGTTGTCACGAATAACTGTGCCAGCTAGAGGCAGGATGTAGTTGGGTAGGACCAACAGGATGAGCTTCGCGTTCACGAAGTCGTCGCGATGCTTGCTCTGTTTCTTTGTCGCAGTTCAGGAGGGCCCAGATCGACGTGCAGTCGATGGGGATGCTTGCAATCCTCTTGTCAACGAAGCCAATGCGCCTGCAGACATGACCTTTTCAGCCATAAGGTCTATTAATATCTCTTCCACATATTTCTCTACTACACTACATTCACTTGACATACACGCTCGAGATCGGATATCTCAGGTAGGCGGACAAACACTCAAGGTAGTAGAACGGGTGGAGAGGTCTCAGTAAGCACTGCGCAATAGCAATCAATTCTCTGTGGGCTCATATAATCACAATTTTCAAAAGTGTCCTCAGTGAGACATTCGACAGGTTAAATAGACAATGTCGTAACGGACTCCTCCAACGGGCAGGAATGCCTCAATCAATACAATTCCACCCGTTATGGCGCAGTCCCATTGGTCCAATGGCGATCTTTCTAGCAATAACTATGTTTCTAGTCATTTTGGAGCGTCGTTCTAACGGTCGAGACGCCTCCAACGGTCATATTTCTTCGTCGTGGTGAAGTGCCAGTCTGCATTGTTCTGTTATTCCAGCGAGGTTCAAGTTCTGCAAGCCTGCTTTCTGTGAAGTCCTCTCTGGAACTCCCTGCAATTTTTCTAGCTTTGCTTTCTTCTTACTGATCTTTTTGGCCTTCTTTCCTATGATCTGAGTCACTGGGTTCCTCTTTCCATTCTTGTTCTTATCTTATATTAGTAAAGAGGCTTCGCACTGTTGAGTATCTTTCAAAGGGTTCGAGTGTAATACCTCTTCTCCTATTACTTCTGGGGTAGGTGCTCTTCTCTCCTACATGGATAGATTTTTTAAGCCTTCTTGCATTCTTCCAACTTCAAAAACCAAGTATTTGGCCCTCAGTTGCTTCGAATTGTCCTCATGTTCTTATATTAAGTGCGTTATTCTCCTAGCCATGAAATCCCTTAATTCTTGTTTTTTTTGTTCTATAGCTTCCTCTTCTTCTTTCCTTCGGATATGATCTCTCTCAATCCAAGTCCTTCCTAACAAAAGTGCAAAAGGAGAATTGTTTTCAACAAACCTAATGACCTCAAATTCTTCTTATGTCAATGTTCCATGAGCACTCATAGGTACATGATTAAGTCTTCCACATAGGGTTATCAGCTTTCCTTTAAACAATCCTATTCCTCCCAATGAAGGAATCATAGCAGGATTTTCTAAAATTTCCCAAGTACTTTCTGTCATGATATTAACCTATGTTTCTACATCCAATACACAGTCTATGTCGAAGTCTCCTATTCTTGTTTATATGTACTGCTTCTCTTTTAAGATCTCTGGTAAACTGATGTCTCTGTGATCATTCAATGTTTCTTTCATCTGCAATAATATAGTCTTTGATTCTTTCTAGTGTTCTATCATATCCTTAGTCTCTTGACCTTCCTCATGGTTTTCTTGTCTCATGTTCATCTTCTCAACTTTAGCAATCATTCTAGGTCAATCCAAAACTTCATGTCCAGTAGCTTTACAACAAAGACAAATAGGACCTCTACCAAGGAATTCCTTAGCAAGATGTCCCAGTTTTCTGCAACTATAGCAAATATTCAATCCTCTATTTCTATTAAACAATCCCCAACCTTTCCTGTACTGTGCATTGGGATGACAATGATGGACCTACAAAAAATTCTTTCTAGGATCCTACATCCACTTGTTAGTCCAAAATTTCTTTTTATGCATAGGAATAAAATATCTTTCATTATATTTATCAGGTCTATTCATATCAAATCTTCTTTCTTCTAGTTGTGCCCTAGTTGTTAGACTAGGAAAAAATCTATCAAACATACCAATCTCCATTCTTTTGAAGAAAAAATTTCCAATTATCTTACCTTTATCAGAGCACAAAGCTTTAAGGTCTTACCTATTTTCTTCAAATCTGGCTCCCTTCTTAGCACAGAGCTTCACAAGTCAAGTAGAATACTGCACACTAGAGCAACAGATCTATACACAAAGCTTTCTCTTTTCTTCAGGTCCCGACAATCATAGTTTCAGGGCCCGGCAATGGAACCATTTGTTGGATCAGGGGCAGACCCAGGGTTCAACGCTTCAACAATGCACCAAAAAAACCCTAACTACCGGCCCTTTCGGAAACACCTATGAAGCAGATGAAGTCTCACCTGAGGTAGAGGCAGGGGGGGTTGTAGGACTCAAGTGTCTACAACCTAGTTGGGACATAGATCTGTGATCACAATACTTAACAGAGCACTTAGCAATTAACATTCATTAGTCCTTGACCCTTATTCACATCGCAGGTAAAAACCCTAATTACAGAACATCACAGTATTCATCAATATCTAATCACATATAACCAATCAACACATAGCATCAAAATAGATCTAACCTTCATTCATATTATTAAGCACTAAGCTACTATATCAAATGCATCTAACATAAACATTACAACACTACGCATAAATCACATCAATAACATATCAAACACATTGCATAAAGAAACCACAACACAAGATATACGTGGTTCACCCCCAGCGTGGGGTTACATCCACCAAATCTTCTCCTTTTTATTATCTTCTTCCAATCTTCTTCATGCACAGAGCCACAAAGCCAACTCTGCATAGGACATGAGATCTGCATGGACCTCGTCAGATCCTCCTTCCCTGAGTTAGGTCCAACCACCAGGCCTTTACACAGTCTGTGCAAAAAGCACTTACAAGACACTTGCACTTAGCTCTGTAAGTCTTAACACATCTTCTTGCACATAGCTAACATTAGCCCTAATCCATCGGCCTACTAGGTCTAATACTTCTTACATCGCCTAGCTATCTATTTATACATTACAAAAGGGACCTAAACATGGGTAAACCCATGGGCCGACATCCCATACCCATTACATAAACCCTAAACCCAAAAATCCCACAAAAGGGGGTGAGATCCCACAATCTCCACTTCGCTCGGACGCTCCGTCTTCGACTAGCCTATCGAAGTCCCAAAAATGGTCAAACACGACCAAGGTTCTTCAAAACTTGGTCGAGGGCCAACAGACACAGAGAGCTATAGTGCTCTTTAAATCACTGTAGGGGGGTGCTAATCAGATATCAACACTCTGATATGCACTCCAGGGGAGTGCTACCCTTCCCAGAAATCCAAAACAAAGCCAAAAAATTGAAAAAAACTAACCTAGAATTCACAAAAATTGGTGAAATTGATAGTGAAGATGGGAGAATGGTAATGGATCATGAAAAAATAGTAAAACTAATCTAAAATGTTGGAAAAGGGTTGGTACAATCCAAGGAAATAAAAATCAATGTCAATCCCCAGTGGAGTCACCAATTTCTATTGTAGGAAAATTCCCTTGCAGACAGGTGAATATCCTCTTGGATTTTAGACCCCTATACCAAGACAGAAAACATGCTAACATTGGAAACTAACATTCCTTTGAATCTAACTAACTAATCATAAAGAGAAGGATAAGGAATAAAGTGTGATGCACCTTATTCCGATGTTTTTCCTTGCTACTCCAACTTGAGCTTGATCTCCAAGATCCTTAGCACTGTTTGACACCTGTAATACAATGGACAAAAAGAAAAAGAACTCCTACTCTACTCTATAAGATTAGTCCAATCAAATCCATTTATAAGACAAACATATGTAAAGAGACATAGGTTGGAAGGAAATAGGACAAGAAATATATTAATATGATAACTCAAGAAGATTACTTACAGACTGTAGATGCAGTTGCAGCAGCTTCCCCAAGTCCTCCTCATCCAGCCCCTGCACAAAGCTCCCAAAATCATAGGTTTGATATCCTAAATATTTCTCCCAAGACCATAGGTTTGATACCTCTAATATCCATCATTCCCCCTTCTCCATGGAAAGCCCTCATTATATAGGATTTGGAGGCTTAACCACCATGGAGAGGATCATTCATCAAATCCACTAAAAAAGGGATATGAAATATATTTAGGGAGAAAATATATATTAAGGATTTTAGGGAGCAAATATCTCTCAAGGATTTTAAGGAGGAAATATTTCAACCATCCATGAGATCCTCCACCTTCCCTAAAAAATAGGAAACCAAATGTGAGGTGGATTCTCAAACTTAATTAATTTCTTTTTCATGAATATTAATAATAATTCACGTGCACTTGGTATTTTGGCCTTCATGTAATATATCCCTCCTCCACATTGACTAGGGATTGTGACATAGGTTATCCCATGGTGTCAAGGTGTATCAGACACTTATATGACACTTACGACACTTAGGGTGAGGTACCTAGGTGTGCAAATTTCATGTGTAACACAATCCATCCATCAAGAAGCAAGGCTTATACACCCCTCTTCCTACTCCTGAGAGGCCTTGGGAATCCATCTCGATGGATTACATGTCTGGCCTTCCATCCACCAAGAAAGGCAATGATTGTGTATTTGTGGTGGTTGATCGGTTTTCAAAGATGGCCATTCTCAAAGCTTGCAAGAAGAGCATCACAACGACAGATATTGCCAAGATATTCTTCAAACGAGTGTGGGTCCATTATGGGATACCACAAACCATCATCTTCAATCAGGACAACAGGTTCCTCAACACATTTTGGTCAAGTCTCTGTTCACTGTTGGACACCAAGCTCACTAAATCCACTACCTTCCACCCTCAAATTGATGGCCAGACAGAGGTCGTCAATCGGATGATTGTGCACATCCTGCACATGTATAAATCTAAGTATCCACATACATGGGATGAGAGTCTTCCCTATGTTCAACACAGCTACAATAAATCTCTCCATAGCTCCATCGACCATAGCCCATTTTAGGTGGGGCTGGGATTCCAACCCTTGGGTCCCATTGATGTTGCACTACCTCTTGCGAACATACAGATAAAATATTCCCATGTTCAGTCTAAGGATGAAAAATCCACTAGATTGATTGAGCAGATTCAACACATTCTCCAACGGGTCCATGAGATTTTTCAGAAAGACAATGCTAAGTATAATAAACTCCATGATCAACACCGGGTATCACACAAGTTTTATGTGGGAGACAAGGTATGGTTACATTTGCATAAAGAACACCTTGCAGGTCCTCATTAGAAACTTCATCCACTTCATTATGGTCCTTACACTATCACCAAGGTTGTGCAAGACAATGATTTTGAGCTCAACACTCCCCCCTTCCTTGGATTACGCCCAGTGTTCAATGTGGACCACCTCTGGCCATATTTTCCACCATTATTGGACACCTTAGAGATTGCAGAATAGTTGCAACCAAAAAATATCAACCTTGAATGCATGGAATAGGCATCCACTAATCAGATAGCAGACACATAGGTCAAGGGCACTTGACAACAAAGGATCTATCTTTATCGGGTTGTCAAGGCAGGGTAACTCTTGCACCAAGGAAAATGGATTATCCAAGGCCAAATTCAATAGAAATTTACTCACCTTATGGGGGCACTCAACACAATGGAGACCATTTATTCCTAAGGGGGGAGGACTGATCCAGGTGGATATTGGTGGCCATTGACCTATTCCAACTAGCTCCTTTTGACAGTTTAAGTTCAGTATGTTCTTCTGTAATTATTTGTAATAGTGGGTTCTACACTTCCAAGGTTGTATGAAGCCCTACATAGCTTCCAGGTGGATATTGGTGGCCTCCCGCCTAATCCAACTACCTTATTTTGGAATTTTTCATGTTAATACATCGTTTTGTACTTTCGGGGCCGTTTTGGGGCCCTAAACAGTGTTTTTTTTGCTTTCCACAGTCAAACTATATATGGAGTCATATTTTTATGGCATAATGTGTAGTTCTCGAAAATACCTTTCTAATGGTCTATCACGTACCTGAAACGAGGGTCGTATGCAAAATTTACGACCCCGTAAAGTTGAGGTACCAACTTACCCATCGAGGCCCACATAACTTTTGGTGTTTCATCTCCTAGGTTTAGGTTTTTGGATGTCCAAGGTTTTGGCATTCATGAGTAATGTTAAAAAGGCCTCTGGAGCCTCATTGTAATCATTCTAATCAGATGGATGCGCGTAGCAGCCACATCTCTTCTCAGAGATAGCTACCACCATTCGAGCAAGTTGTTTTCAGTTCTGAGTTTTACAGTTTCATCATATTTTATTTATTCAATAGAAGTTATTGTTCACTGGATATCTGTTGTTGTTTTCAGTATCTCAGTGTTATTGTATTCAGTCTATTATTTATTTTGTTCTGCTCATAGATTCGGATCATATAATCAACAATGCTACCAACAATTCCATCAAATGCAAAATCATACACAACAACAAAAGAAGTAGTCTAAGACACACCATCAATCTGCAATTCACTGACTTCGTTCTCAAGAACTTGTTTGTAATCATTCAATCCTTGAATAGTCTCATCTTTCTCAGCCATATGCAACAATAAAATATTGTAATATTTCTTTAAATCTTGATATTCATCAAATAATTGAACATTATCTACCTTAAGGGAAGCAACTTCTTCACAAATTTGAACAACAAAGTCTTGCAAGAATGCAACCTATTTCTCCCATTATTTCATTTGGGGTTGAAATTTGACATTTGTAATGTCAGGTAAACATTGGATACAAATTTTTATCTCATCAAATATAAGTTGGGAACATGGTGTCGAAATAGTCAACTTCATTAAATTAGATGTAACTTTTGCAACAACACATCATCCCTTGATTGACGTGTATCCAACCTCTTTCAAACCTAGGCTACAAAGCAATTAGAAATAAAAATCAAAGGATGTTGCTTAAGCGATGTTAGACTAACTCTTATGTTGGATAAGAAACCTATAATATGCATCTAAGATGTTGCTTAAGCGACCTTGGATCTAAATGGTGTTGTTTAAGCAACATGGCACCAATGTTTGTGCTATAATAGCGACGTCTAAGATGTTGCTTAAGAGATGTCAGATCAATGTATCATTTTTTGCACATATTCAACTCGACAATGAGGACGTCGCTTCAGTGACACAAAGTTTTTGTAAAACAAAAAAAATGTGTGGTGTGGTAGCCTTCAATGAATGAACACACCTAAACCAAGAAGAGGCTACAACCTTTGGTGAAGCCAACAAAGAGGTTGATCTCCCGCCAAGCTCGAATTGATGATTGATCTCCTCTATTGTGCTTGAGCAAGGTGACCAAATTCATCTATAACACCCTATTCTTTCTTGTTTTAGTCTTTTAGTTTGAATATATAGAGCTAAAAATGCGAGATGTTAACTATATCATACTTCATGAGATGAGATGTAAATTAAAAAATATGTAAATACTATATTTTGAAGTAGCAAGCTAGCTTGGGGTCAACTTATACACCCAATTAGTGTCAGCATTAGATCATTATTTATTCATGATTATCTTGTGTTTTAAGAAATTGAATGAGAGATTTATATCAACTAGATTGGGCTAGTAATGATTATGTTGATTATCTATATTAGCTAGTTAAACTATAACATTGGTTATTTATGTGCCATAACCAGCAAGGGTTTGATTGTATGTAGCATGTAGTTCGATCTCCTTGCATGTCTAGATGTAGGTCCAGTCCCTTTCATGTCTAACATTTGTTTTATTCTCAAAATGATGTTTTTTTCTATGGCATATGGGTTTGTATGTTGCCCCATGGTGGTAGATCAATAATGTATTGTCCTTTCAAATCAATGTATTCCCCCTCAACTATGGGGTTTTATGAATAGCATCATTACTAGCACCAAGAGGAAGAAAATAAGATTGTTGTACAACACCTTCCCTATTCCCAACTACCTCATCCAAATATTTACAACTCTCTCTATGAATTTGATGAATTCCTTGGATGTAACTTAGCTTGGGATTCCAATTCTATCTCCTTTGATCATATTAATGAACAACTTGTTTAATATTATCTAGTCATTGTTATTGAGAAGTTGGTTACTTGTTCAAATGGTGATTCTTGCACCATAGGAGGAAGATCCTTCATCTAGTCTATATAATCCCTTATCTCTTATACCTATGCACACAATAGTGGCTCCAATGGCTCCTATTACAAAAAAACAATATATTGGTAAAGTGATCACTCCATTGTTCATGTCGCTCCCTACTACCAACCCTAATAATTTTGCACCTTCATTCATGGAAAAACATATCGGTAAATAACATCCCTCTTTCTCAATTTATCCTATATCACACCATAATATTTGGGCATTTACATACATTTTTGGTTGAGAAATTCTTGGACCTCTTATCCCCAACACAATGTTAAATAATTTGTCACTATTTAATTCACAATCACCCTCCATGGAAGGGCCCTACATTGGTGGGAGGAAAAACCTATGCCCCACCACATTCCAAGAGGTATACAATAAAATTTTGAAGTAATCAATCGAGATGGTCCAACTATCAACAAGAATCCCCATACTCATCAACATTAATTTGAACTATGCGTTTCTTTGAATGAATTTGATCATAGGTTCAAAGAAGCATATGAATAAAGCATATCAAATCTTTAAAAAATACAATGCATACAAATGTTTGTGTATTATTTTCCTTTTGTTTCTAACATCATCATAAAAGTTATGAATATGGAACTACCTATCCAAATGGTTAAAGGATATCAGATAGAGATATGATGGTTCTCTAGACTTCTTTGGTGTGCCAATGGTCATAAATTTGGTGTCAAAAAATGTATACAAACATTACAACAATGTGTTTCCCTATTGTCTATTTAGAATCCCTGATAGATATTTTATTACCTTTGTTGATAGAATCATTTCACTGAAGAATGTCCATTTTAGAATGTATATGCATTCATGCACTAGCCTAGGCCAAGCCAATTATGAAAATAGAGAATTATTATTTCATACACAATTCATGGACACACAATTAACATGTTTGTCACACCTTGTTCACTTGACAAGCATGCTTGATTCTCATAGGGTAGGAACCTTTGAAACTCTTACTTCTAGTGTCATCCATTTTTTAATCGGCATGCATCCCAAACCCTATATAGTTCATAATGGTAATAATAATTTCCTCCAAACATAACAATTATTATGCAAACTCTACAACCAACCTAGTTGAATATCATGACTTAACATCAACCTTTGAGTCAAAGTTTGGGACTAGGTTATAAAAACACTGCTCCTCTTGAATGAGCAAATATTGATGTTGTGCAAAAGGAAAAGTAGGGAAGAAACCATAATCGTACATAAAAGGAAATTAGCATCAAGGTTGTTAATGAGAAATGTAATATGTATATGCAGTGGTATGTGGGTTCACACCTTGGTGAACTATCCACTCAAAAATGTCATTAAAATATTGTGTTTCTTTTGTGGACATGTAGACCAAAGTTATGCTCATTATCTAGCGATCAAGGCAAGAATGTAAACTACATTCATGTCGTTCCACTCTCTTTGGAGAAATGAATTATAAATATTATTTTCATTCAAGCAATAGGACATTGAGGTATGAAGGTGTACATAGTTACAACTATAAATCCTGTTCTAACTATTCTTGTTGGTGAATAATCTAAAACATAACCTATATGTGAGAAACAACTAGGTAAACATATTTCTAATAATGATAAATTGGAAAATATGTATGGAGTAATGATTTAAAAAAATTATTTCTCACACTCTCTAGATGATACCTCATCACGAATGTAATCCTTTATTGAGTGGTAGCACATAAAGTTGT
>JASDQU010560032.1:30950-53420 GCA_032191745.1 Picea mariana | reverse complement strand
TCATAGTTAGTAATTAGTAGTTAGAATAGTTAGCGTAGTTTATAATTAGTTTAGTATAGTTTAGTTAAGTTTGTTTTATTAGTTTCTAGTTTCCTTTAATTTAGTTTAATTTCTTTTATTTTGTTAGTTAGTTTATTGTAGTTTGTTTTATTAGTTTCTAGTTTCCTTAGTTTAGGTCATTTAGCTTAAATCACTTTCTCTTTGGTTTCCTTGCGATACCTTAGAGCGGCCAACGGAGCCGTTAAACTCGTCAGGGTGGTCCATACCAAACGGCTTGGGTTATTTAGACAACCCCGGACCGGTTCCACTCTCCCAGTTGACGGACAGTCAGTTTCGCCCATCAACACGTCGTCTATAAACTTCGAGTATCCCACCAACCACCTACCTCTGCTCTCTAAGTTTGTTCTCTTTGTCCCACCTCTGGCACAACTTATCCCACGTCTTGTTGTCCCCCTGACACTCAACCTAGTTGAACAGTTGTGGCCACTTATGCTTCGCATATATCTCCAACCAAGGGAAGTCTTGAGTCTCCACACATCTTGACTTCGTCCATGTACCTCCTCAATTCCTAAACCGTACCCTGTAGATTTCACGAAGCCCTTTTCTTCTTGGAGTCGTGTCTCCCTTTTTGTCGACATCAACACAGTTTCCAGAAGGGCGACAATATCTTGACTCTCATTACCTTTCCAATGAGAGGTCTTGGACAACATAGGGAGAACCATCATTGCTCCCTGCTGTCGTTGACCCCCATAACATTTGAATTCAACACTGTCTCATGTTACGGTGGGTCTTACTTTGTGACTATTGCAGTTGTTTCTTATATTTTCCGAAGACCTCTGAACTTGGCTAGGCTATCAATACCCACAACATCCGTGATACTTCTTATAGGTGTCCTTGCCTACTATTCAGAGTATATTCCTCATCAGACTTGTCCTCTGCCTTTATAAAAACCGCCTCCGAGGGAACTACAGTGATCTACATCAACACACAGTTTCAGTTGCGGTACAACACCCTTTTTTGAGTTACACGACACGAGCATGGGGCATGCCTGCCTCATTTGTACACAATTTATTTTACACACCTTGCGAAAAGTCGGGTCCTACAGGTTCCCTTCTCCCTCCAACGGGTCACTCTTTCTACTCTCACTATATCTCTTTCTTATAACGATACTCCCAGTAGAAGAAACATTAATGAATTTTGGCTATACGTATGCTCCTAACCTCATCCATCATGGGGCATCTGTTATCACTGTAATTTCGTTTGCAAATGGTTACAGGAATCCAACATCTTCAAATAGTTATGAGGTCACCCATGGACCAAAATTACCACAAAATCATTTCCAAAAGGTCCAAAACTATACAACCAGTTATAAAATCAAGGTGCGCTATGACTACACAGGGCATGTGCACACATGTACCATTTATAAATGCAAGAAAAGAACACATGCGCACGATGCGCGACCGTGGTCACTAAAAGTCATGCACACCTAAGAATGACACATTTATAAGATTTTTCAACCTACCACCCACTTCTAGTTCAGCTACCAAGTTGATTTGACATCCAAATCTTGGCTGGATCCAACTGGGTGGCTAGTCAAAGACCTAAAGGTGCCCTAAACAACCCCTTTTCACACTAAAATCTGGTTGCACAATACCTCAAAGTGGTGCTATAAAACAAGGCCATGGGTGCACTACATTTTCAAGGAATTCATTTGCAAGGTTATGTTGTTGCTATTCTCTTGGAGAATCCTCTTTTCTCATCAAGAGCATACTAGCATCATTACATTTGGGCAATCTACCTCACCTTTTGAGTGGATTAGCTTGGGATTCTTTCACCATTTCTTTCAAGTTTCAAAGTTGTAAGAAGAGCTCAATTGTGGAAGTACAAGATCCCTTGGAGGAAGAAGGGACCCAATCAAGTCCTCTTTCTTCTTGGTGTTTTCTTTTCACTAATATAATCCTTTCCATTGGTGACATGAGTCTTGTTTGTTCCTTGTTCTTATGTCCTTATGCTTAATAGTTTAGTTGTTCTTTCATTTTTTAGTTTAATTCTTAGCTTAGTCTTTTATGTTTCTTTTTCTAACCCTTTCCTTTACTGTTGTCTTGCTTAGCTAACCCAACTAAGCTTGTAAGAACCTTTGTTTTTCCCATTTAGGTGACAAAATAGGCGCAACAATGGATACTATACATGTATATATTTTGATTTTGAGATGTATATCTATTGTGTACTACTCTTGGCTACACTTTATATAGTTATATGACATGGATTTGCAGTGTATTTGATTCACAACCATGATTTTATTTTATCCCAAGCATGGGTATGCCCACCTCGGTGAGACAAATGGTTATTTTGTAGATGACACCTCTTGAACTTTGGTCTCTAGGATCACTCACTTCGTACGTTAGCGAATATTTGTAATGTATTTCGGCCATCAGATTATCTTCTGAACTCACACATTAGGGGGCATCTGTTACAACCCCAAATTGCACCAAACATGCATACCTGGCATCAGGCCATCTTACTGGCTATCTTTTCCAATCCATCACTAAACAACTCTTCTAAAAAACCATTTTTTTGAAGGTGTACGCGCCCTGCACCACTACTTCCCGCGTACACACTCTTGCTGCACCATTACAACCCGCGTACACTCACAAAAAGAACAAAAAATGAAAATTTCAAAGGGATACAAGTTTTCGAGCCGTTACCTAACCATTTGACCACCCATATCCAATCACCCCAACCGTTACTATCTCTTTTGGCCTATAAAAAAAGGTGTTGGGGTCCCATTCCAAGAAGAAGCATGAGAGCATTAAAACTCTGCCCATTTCAATATTCCCCCTTTGCCCCAATATTTTGCAACCACATTGTGAATTTGAGCTAGAGTTCCTTCTTCCTCCATTACAAACCCTTGCCATTTCCCTAGAGAGAATTGAAGAGGAGAAGAATACGTGGAAGCAGTTGGTGCATGGCGAAGAGGATACCAAGACCGAGTTCGAGGAGCAATTTCCAGTCTCATATTGTAAACAACTTTTGTGATATTAATATAAAGAAATACTTTTCCCATCCCACCAAATGATGTCTTAAATCTTTATGATTTGTTTACATTTTTTGCTATGATGTCTAACCCACTAATCCTTATATAGAATGCATGCTTGTAGTTTCTTGTTTGTCTTTTGGTGAATGCAGGTTGGCCTTGGGAGGATATTTGCAATCAAGAAACATCTAAATGCAAAGGGATCGACAACGGGCGTGGACTTTAAGGTATGCCTACCAGATCCCTATACTTTGTCTTTTATGTATGATTATGGGGTAATGACGGGATAATTGTTAAAAGTAGGAGACTTTATAAAGTTAGCTATCCCTACACTTTAGAACCCCGGTGTAGTCCGTAGGGGGGTTTTCCCACTATAGCATTGGTGCACAAGGATATGTTGTAATGCATATGGTAATGATTAAGCATGTATATAATATGCATAAAGATTTATTATAACCTATGGTTGGTTATGAAGTATGGTCTGCTAATGGGAAATTTTAGTTGATCATGATTTGATATCAACATGAATGTTAATTCAGATCAAATTTATTTAGATCAAATCTTTCTTTAACTATGCCCTATTTTTTAGACTAGAACAAAATCTACGAAACATACCTAGATTCATACTTCCAAAGCAAAGATTTCCACTTATCTTACCTTTACCAAATCACAAATCTTTAAGATCTTAAATCCTTCTTTCAGATCTAGTTTCTTTCTTATCACAGAGTCTCACAAGTCAAGTAGAATAATGCACACTACAACAATAGATCTATGCATGAATCTTTCTCTTTTCTTCAGTTCCCAGCAATCACAATTTCAGTTCCTGGTAATGGAACCATTTGTTGGCATAGGGGCAGACCCAGGGTTCAACACTTCAACATCACACCAACAAAACCCTAACTACCAGCCCTTTCAACAACACCTGCAAAGAAGATGAAGTCTCACCCGAGGTAGAGGCAGGGGGGGTTGTAGGACTCAGGTGTCTACAACCAAGCCGGGACACAGATATGTGATTACAATACTTAACAGAGAACCTAGCTAACAATATGCAACAGTTCTTGGATCTTATCCACATCGCATATTAAACCCTTATTACAGAACAACGCAGTAACAACCAAGATCAAGTACTTCCAATCACTTAGCCCATAGAATTAAATCAGATCTAGAATTCATTTACTATCAATATATCACTAAGCATCCATACATCCATCCACCATATATAAATATCAATACACTAATAGATAAACAACATAAACAATATCAACACCATTGCACAATGCACATCAACACAGGATATACGTGGTTCACCCCAGTGTGGGGATACATTTACCAAATTATTCTTCTTATTATTTATTAGTCTTCTAACTCCTTACATTCATCTGCTCATGTGCACAAAGCCACGGAGCCCAACTCCGCAGTGGACAGGTGATCTGCGCACAACGCACTAGATCCACCTTCCTCAAAATCAGGTCAAGGCACATAACCAACTCCTTGATGGCACAAAGCCTTACATAGTCCATCTGCACAAAGCCTCTTACAATCACTTGCACTTATCTCTGCAAGTCTCAACACACAATATGCACAAAATCCAACAATTGTTCTTCGCACTTAGCAACATTTACATATTCTTGCACGAAGCCAACTTAGACAGACTTCTCTCTAAGTCCTATATACTTATTTATACATTAAAAAAAGGCCTAAACATGGGTGAACCCATGGGCCGACATCCCATACCCATTACATAAGCCCTAAAATCCCTTTGTTGGGTCCACAAGCCCGCAAAATGAGTGATATCCCGCGAACTCCGCTCCACCTGGGCGCTCCATCCTTGACCAACCTGTCGAAGTTCCAAAAGTGGTCAAACACGACTAATGTTTCCACAAAACTTGGTTAACAACCAACATCCTCCATGGAGCCAATGTTATCACATGAAATGTTTAGGATTCAAAAATTCCGACCTTAGTCCATGTAAGAGTCTTGGTGTCATGATAGTGTTCATCATCATGAAAAAAATAGGGGTCAACATTGGTGTCCTAAACCCTGGCCATTTTCAAGTTTGTTATACCAAAGGAGCAATTATAGTTTCCTCTTGCAACAATAACTTTATCCACTATATTATTGTGCGCTGCAAACTCTGTGCTACGAATTGGCATTGTGAACCCTCTGTTTTCTAATAAATCAAACCCTTTTGAGTTGAGATTCATATGAGGCCGAGGTTTTAACTAGTAAACTCATATGTTTCTCCTCATATGTGGAAAATATTGCAATTCTTTCACAAAAATCTAGTTCAATTGACATTGCAAACTGGTGCTGTGAACTTAACTAACACGCTGCAAACCCTCTATTTTACACAGAGTTGCTTGAATTTCTACTTATCTGCAATTTTCATCCAAGTTGGATTTATGTTCTTCTTTTCTCACCTCCTACTTGAATCATGTTCATCCTCAAAATATTGTTGTACATATGATTATAACCAGAGTAATGATTTTGGGTCTTGAGTTGAAGTTACCATATTCATATGATTTCTCCAAGGTTACTTCATGTTCCAAGAAGATTGTAATAGGCTCTGGAAGGATTGCCCAGCTTGTTGTGCAAATTTTCAAAGTCAAAATAAATTTTAAATGTAAAAAGGAACCTACAAGAAATTTCACAATGTGTGATGTCAAAGGCGTTTTGAACTCATAATTTGGGACATTTTGTAGCAAATTAGTACACAACAGAGTCAAATTTACATCATAACTTTTAAATTCCGATCTAGGTTCCTCTAAATTTTTTTGTGGAGATGAATTATAATATCATATACTTTATGACCAAACATCAGCCTAACCCATTTTTTCATTTGGGAGAAAATTTGAAATCATCACCTATAGGAAGGTTTGCAGCACATGTTGTCAAGGGCATTGCAAACTCTAACAGTTTGATAAATCCGAGATTTATGAGGTATTCCACCTACCTGAGGGGGTTTGAATGGTTTCCTGGGAGGTATTTGGACATGAGGTACATGTGTTCTATTACCAGATCAAGCAACATGACCTATTTCAAAATACATTTATCACAACAGACAAGATCCAAAAAAATAGGAGTTAGGTGGATTTTATGTTTCAGATTGTTGTGACATCTCCTAGAGAAAAGGGAATACAATGCAACCACTTGGTATTCAAAATATTTAGAGTAGGAAGGATGATAAACTATATATAGGAGTTGTTTAGTTGAAGAATGGGTTGGATTCATGATCCAAGAGAGGAGAGAGATGGAGGAGAAATTTAGTTGCTTATTTGTAAGCCCAAGGGCTTGTTGTAATTAACATTTCTACCATTAAAGATTCATGAGAGTTTTTAATCAAATTGTATTCTTTGTTTTCCATTTCTCTTTTAATCCCCTTGCTTGAATATATTGTAGGTTTTTAGGATCATATATTCCATTTATTTATAGATTCATGAACAATAGAGGATCTGTTGTAGCTTGCCCATTAAATCATTGTTTATTGTTTAAGCAATATTTAATCTATTTGCATAAATGATCTTTTTACAATGGGATTTATTCCTTTTTTAATATTCTCTATGCTTCTACTCATCATTATATAGCCCTTTTGTTTTGGTATACAATTTGATTGTATTTGATCTGTAGGATGTTATGACTCCATGCTCAATGGAATACCTCTATAGATAATTTGTTGCCCTCTCCCTTTCTTACTCAGTCTTGTTGATCCAATCAAGTATAAACCTATTTTAAATCATTTGTATTCTGATGGGTACCAGGCTTACACCTACAACAATATAGGTATGACTTCTAGTGCTAAAATTTTTGGAATCGTTGCGGGGGACGAAGTTGAAAATCTTCCGTGGGCTATACGACACATATTACTACCAGTTCTTGATGGTGAGAAAGGATTGGTGACAAAGAAGACTACAATTTTTCACCATGGTGACTCCACACATTTGAAGAACCTTTTGGTGATTCAAATCAATTTAAAATACTCCATTGAGGAACGAGCTCAGATATGAAAATGATAGGAAGACACAAGAATTCCAGGTATCAAGATATAAGTTTCCTTCAAGAGCTTATATTCTTTTTTATCAGTTATTTCCTGTCCTTTCCTTCATATACTAGGAGAATCATCCTTTTCTTTGTTTACTCTGATGACCATGAGCCTACTACTGTATATCCCTCTTTGAAAGAAGAAGTTCTGGATTCTTCTTACATAGTTGATGTTTCCCCTATTCCTTCAACTGAAACATATGAGAACAATTTTTGTATTAAAATATTTTCTGAACATAATCATCCTTGTAACCACATGAATGATACAACTAATTCACCACCTTATATGATCATAGTACCATATTCTACCACAACTATTGGAATTTTCAATCAATCCATTGAACCTCACTTTCAGTCTACTAATGTTCAGTCCAGAATATATGTGTGTGTGTGTGTGTGTGTGTGTGTGTGTGTGTGTGTGTGTTTAAACCCTTAAAACTTCCATCTACTCTTCATCCTTAACCTCCCAAGTTTTTTGAATATCTCTCTCGTTTTGTTGGAGACGATCATATTATAGCTGAGAATCATTTGGGAGCTTTCCAGAATGTCATTGAAAATTTGGAAATCATGCATGAGGATGTTGTTATGAGGTTATTTTCCAAATACTTGGTTGGAGATGCTTCTTTTTGGTTCAAAATTATAGAGGTTGGTTCCATTGGTTGGTGGGATGAGTTATTTGGTGAAGTTTCAAGGGACTGGGAGAGAAAAAATCTCTTGATCAGTACTTTGCTAAGTTTTATGATTTCAAAATAGGGGAGGATGAATCCCTTTCTATTTTCAACAGGAGATTTTACAGTTTGTATTGCAACATCCATTTAGATATCCGACTTCTTGAAGTTGCTGCTAGACTATGTTATGTAACAACTCTTCATCCATATTTTTCTCTTCTTCTTCTAGAAAGGAGGTCTGTCACCTTGCAACAAATGTTCATTGATGCTCAAGAGGTTGAGGACAATTTGAAAGCCTATGGAAAATTTACATGTCAAGTTAAGGATGAGGAGTGGAATGCATACATAGCTGACAATGAACATGAACAAGAAGGATGCCACGAGAAGGATTTTACAGAGCATTATGTTGAGGAGAAATATGTTGTCTCTAATTTTTTTAATTATGATCTTCAAGAAGACTTTTGTTTACCTGTATATGATGAGTATAATAACTATGATGAGGCTAATTTCCAAAATCCATCAGAAATATCCTTTCACCCATAAAATGATTATTTTTAGTAGTCTTATGAAATCATTGAACCCATTTATGACATTTATGACCTCGATCATAGGGAAAATTGTGACTTAGTTGGAGGTAAGTCACTTCCCTTATGATTTTCTTTATTTAATCTTTTGAATAAAAAAATCGAAGTTGCTTATAGAGAAGAGAAAGTTGAGTTGAAAAATCACACAAGTTTTTTGGAACATAATGATAACATTATAATTCAACAACAACCTTTCCATGTTCTTAGAGATCCTATGGTTCTCTATATGGAGAATTTTATTGAGTTTGAAATGATTGATAAGGAAAATAATTAGACTATTTCCATTTGTTCTGAGAATGATCTTGCATTTGAAAACTTAGAACAAGAAAAATCAACATTTGAAGAAAAGGATATAGTGAAGAAAGAAGCTTGTATGTTAATATATAATTGTGAACAGGAAGGAACTATATTCACAAGTTGTCCTTTACTTTTTATTGATAAACAAGTGGTATTCACACATATTCTTCAAGATCATTTTGCATTTTTGTTGGAAACATCAGAGAAAGAGACCTTTATGAGTTACCTAGAATCAGTCAATGGAATTGGTTCTTCAAAGTGTATGAGTTTTCAGATTGGATTTGATTTTCAATTTGAATTTCCATTAAGCAAGGTTATGCAAGGAATTCAATCAGTAGACAAGGTCCTTACATGGATGCACTGAATTTTTTATTTCACCTGATAAAGCATCTCAAAGATTGGGTTAGAAGTAGAGGAATAAGCTCATCATATGAGCCTTTTTTTGTTTCTTTTAGTTTCTTGGTTTGCAGTAGATCAACAATAAGACTTTATATCCCAATGAATAAGTAACTGTAAATGTAATTTTCTTGGCAGCTCACAGGGAGCATGCCATCCCCTGTGGATCCAACGCTAGCACATGAAATGTTCAGGAGTAAAAAATTCTGACCTTAGTCCATGTAAGAGTCTTGGTGTCATGATAGTGTTCATCATAATGAAAGAAATAGGGGTCAACATTGGTATCCTAAACTCTGACCATTTTCCAGTTTTTTATACCAAAGGAGGAATTTATAGTTTTCTCTTGCAATAGTAACTTTATCCACTATATTATTGTGCATTGCAAACTGTGCACTATAGATTGGCATTTCAAACCCTCTTTTTTATGATAATTCAAACCCTTTTCAGTTGATATTCATCTAGGGCAGAGGTTTTTACCAGTCAACTCATATGTTTCTCCTCGTACATGCAAAATATTGCAAGTCTATCACAAAAATCTAGTTCAATTTGCATTGCGAACTTAATCAACGCGTTGCAAACCCTCTGTTTTACACAAAGCTTCCTTAATTTTTGGTTATCTGCAGTTTTCATCCAAATTGGATTTATGTTCTTCTTTTGTCACCTCCTACTTGCAGCCTATTCATCCTCAAACTATTGTTGTACATATGATTATAACCAACGTAATGATTTTGGGTCTTGAGCTAAGGTTACCATATTCATATGATTTCTCCAAGGTTACTTCATGTTCCAATTATTTTGTAGTAGGTTATGGAAGGATTTTCCAGCTTGTTGTGCAAGTTTTAAAACTCAAAATAAATTTTAAATGTAAAAGGGAACCTACAAGAAAGTTCACAGTGCGTGATGTCAAAGGCATTGCGAATTGGTAATTTGGGACATTTTGTACCAAATTAGTACACAACAAATTCAATTTTTCATTATAACTTTTAAATTCCAATCTGGTTTCTTCTAAAAATTTTTTTGGAGATGAATCATAATATCATGGACGTGATGACCAAAAATCATCCTGAACTAGTTTTTCGTTTGGGAGAAAATTTTAAATCATCACCTACAGGAAAGTTCACAACGCATGTTGTCAAAGGCACTACAAATTCTAACAGTTTGATAAATCTGAGCTGCAAGAGGGATGAAACCTATCTGAGGGGGTTCGAATGGTTTCCTAGGAGGTATTTGGACATGAGAGACATGTTTTCTATCACCAAATCAAGCATCATGACATGTTTCAAAATGAATTTATCACAATAGACAAGATCCAAAAAAATAGGAGCTAGGTGAATTTTCTATTTCACCTTACTATAATAGCTCCTAGAGAAAAGGGAATTCAATGAAACTACTTGGGATTAAACCTCTTTAGAGTAGGAAGAATGATAAAATATATATAGGAGTTTTTCTGTTGAGGAAGGAGTTGGATTCATAATCCAAGAGAGGAGAGATATGGAGGAGCAATTTAGCTACTTATTTGTAAGCCTAAGGGCCTGTTGTAATTAACATTTCTTCCATTAAACATTCATGAGAGTTGTTTATCAGATTGTATTTTTTGGCATAGGGTCAGACCCAGGGTTCAGCTCTAAGAGCACACCAACAAGCCCTAACTACTGGCCCTTTTGGCAACACCTACGAAGAAGATGCAATCTCACCCAAAGCAGTTATGAGGGGGTTGCAGGACAGAGATGTCTACAACCAAAGGGAATATCAAGTGGATCTAACACAAGAAAAACACAATGTTCATATATCACTTATCATCTTATATCTATTCTACACATCTACTTATCATATCTAAAGCAGTAATGCAATCACAGTATATCAATGACAGAGATAAAATACCAATCACACACAACACAAAATATATGTGGTTCACCCTCTCTCTAGGGCTACGTCCACAGAACTGTGCTATAATATATTAAGGTAAAGCATATAATTATTTTCTGCCCTCTTAGCTAGAAAATATTCTTTCTTCTCCTTTCTTTCTCTCCCCTCCCTATGCACCCAGCTGCAAGGTTGATCTTTGCACCCAACTAAAGATCTTACAATACCAGAAGGATCTCATACTCAACACTTCTTTCTCACACACTACTACTCGTTTGATCACACAACAACAAAAAAAACCACAATAATCATAACACCAACCCATCCCAGTTCCTTTAGACCTCTATTTATACATTACAATAGCTCACCAATATCCTTATGTCGAAACCTACGTGTCCAAAACCCTAGGTGTATAAAACCCTAGGTCAACTTGACCCATATTTTCTGGGCTTCGCCAGCCTATCTTTCCTTCCTTCTTGCACGGTGCTCCAAAGCATACAACAGTGGCATTTTCCACTTGCTGAGTTGTCAACGATCCTTCTTTCTTTCTTATCTGTCATCCCCGATCTCCTCGTCCAACGACTTACTTCGCTCCGTCTTCTTTGATCTTTTGCTCACTTTGACCCAGTAACAATCATTGTGTCTTTCACGAATTTTGTATTCTCCCTTTTCTTCCTTGATCTTCGCTTTCTTCCATAACCCAGGACCAATAGGCCCCCAACACTCACCTGTGACTCATCCTGAGGCACTTCAGATCTTAGCTTCCTATTTTGCTTCGATTCTAGACTACACTATGCAGCCTCTACTTTATGCTTGATGCCTCATATCTTTCCCTCGTGCAGATTCTATTTTCTGTGTCTGGTACCCAGTTTCAACTGCACTTGGTACCTAGACCCTTTTCTTCATGCTTTTACTGAGAGTTGTGAGCCAGCTAGTTGTCATAGTATAGATTTAGTCGTCTTCCATTCACCAAACCTTCCTTCAATTCTCCATTCAACATCTTCAATTGCGCAACTACTCCCTTTGTGACATAAGAAATATCGTATGGCCCTAGCCAATGTGTTATGAACTTACCAGGATGTTTTATGAACTTGATATCATATACCAGTACTAGATCACCTTGTTTGAATTCCTTCTTCTTGATGTTCCTGTCATGATAGGCCTTCTCTCTTTCCTTCTGAACCTGCTGATATGTGGTCTTATGACGATCTTCCTTGGCAATCCAGATCTGATGGTATCCTAAAAATCCATCTGCAAAAGAATATATTTCCTAGCCTCCCACATTATCTTACACTTCATCAGTGAATGGTGTAGAGAAGGGGTCATGCAAACAAGAATCATTTAACTTCTTGAGATCTATGCATATCTTGATCTCTCCTGTATTCTTTTCTTATACCACCATAGGGCTAATCCACTATGATTCTTTGACAGGTTCTATTATCCCTGCTTCCAACATTCTGTCTAGATCAATCTTCACTTTTTCCTTATATTTAGGGTTCAATTTGTAAGGTCTCTGTTTGACTGGTCTTGCATTTGGCTTCAGAGGAATCCTCATCTCTCCCATAGGTCCTTTAATTCCCTTCATATTAGTGAACTTGGTTTGAAACAAGTCCTGATATTCATGCAGTAACTCTCCCATTTTTTCAATGGTAGCAACATCCCAATAATCTATGATATTAGCAAGCTTCGGGGTTTGTTCTGTTCTAATATTGACCTTCTTAATCTTGATCGATTGTCCAATAAATGGTAACTCAACTCCTGGTCCTTCTACATCTCACTGGACTTTGGTTTCTGCGATGTGCACCTTCCTGGGATCATCGTCTTCATTGGCATTGATGTTGTAGCATCTCTGCAATTTCTGGAGAGGCGCAATCCATTCGTCCTCTTCTTGTTCCAAAGGAAGGCTAGATTCCTCTTCAAATACTTTTTTCTTCACAATATGTAATGCTTGATCTACTTACGGGAATTAACTTTCAAATAAGAAGGTAGTTACAAAATTCTAAGTCATAGCTTCCCAATCTGCAGTGATGAGGCGCAGCTTTGCTTGGAGGTACCAGTTGATACGGGTGGTTTCCAGTGTGTTAATGAATTTTTGCACCCATTGTTCTTGAGGATTGTTGCTCCAAGCTTCCTCACAACTCCGCACATGGTCCTTTGGACAACTTCGACCTGTATAGAAAACTTCGCAGCCTTCTACTTGTGTTGAGAACCATGTTGTCATTAGGGTACGACATTGTACCCATTCCGTAATGCTGTGTTTATGTGCCCCCCACCCTCTTGTTGTTGTGCCTTTCAGGGCCTCATCCATTACCAATAATATATGTTTTATTGGTACAGTTTCTTCAAAGTCTGACAAGAAGGTTTCTAAAGGATTCAGACCATCAAAGGTGGGTAAATTGCTTACTGTTGTGCCAATCCAACGAACTTCTCTGGTTAATCTAGCACATCTTCTTGTAGATACCTCATACATCTTATTCTTCCAGTTCTCTAGTGCTTCTTTTGAGTCTGATGAACATGCACTATCACTTCGCCAGCTTAGATTCCCATCGGTTGTAGGATTGGTATAATCATGTTGTCTGGTTGTTATCTAGTAGATGTTTTCCAGATCATATGTGCAACCTTGTTATTTAATGGGCTATGTGTATCACTAACCCTCATCTAGATCTAAGGGTGAAATGAACCTAAGGCCATCTCTTTCAAAAGTCATACGTATTTTATTTAAATCAACCACAGTGGAATTATTGAAGGCCCAATCAGGAACCATTTGTTGGCACAAGGGCAGACCCAGGGTTCAGCTCCAAGAGCGCACCAACAATCCCTAACTACTGGCCCTTTCGACAATCCCTGCGAAGCAGATGCAGTCTCACTCGAAGCAGTTATGAGGGGGTTGCAGGACAGAGATGTCTACAACCAAAGGGAATATCAAGTGGATCTAACACAAGAACAACACAATGCTCATATATCATTTATTAGCTTAGATCTATTCTGCAAATCTACTTATCAAATCTAAAACAATAATACAATCATAGTATATCAATGATAGAGATAAAATACCAATCACACACAACACAAAATATACGTGGTTCACCCTTTCTCTAGGGATACGTCCACAGACTTGTGCTATAGTATATTAATGTAAATCATATAGTTCTTGTCTGCGCTCTTAGCTAACAGATCTTCTTTCTTCTCCTCCCTTTCTCTCCCCTCCCTATGCACCTAGCTGCAGGGTTGATCTTCGCACCCATCTTGATAAAACATAAACAAGAATAACAACATGGAAGAAAAGGCATATTAGACAACACTCATTGTAATCACTTCCAATGTTACATATTTATAGTACAATGGGTAATGCCACCTCATAGAGAGATTTTCTCTAGATCCTAAAATCATGCATGATGACTAGGCTAGGCAATCTTAACTAAATCATTAGTCATCACTTGAGGATATATTACTAATATCCTAAATGAATAATACAAATATAGGTGACAATTTAGACTTAGTGATTGGTTAAGGTAAGCCATAGGCTAACAATCCCACCTCAATCACAAGTCCAATCAATAATACTAACAATTAAGCATAAACTGGTATCAATTCCAAGTCTTCATACTGAAACTCCTGAGTTGAGACTCAATGAAGAACTGCCTGAAAAATCGCCATTCTGGATGTTGAATGGTTCATATGAAATGAACTGGAAGAGAGCTGAGATATGGAAGTGAACAACTGCAATATCTAAACATTCCCTGATTGCTTGACAATTTGATCATTTTGCCAAGTCTTTTAGATAGAAGAATCTGATGTCTTTTGTTGATTGGTGAACATGTAGTATCACCACTCTACTATCAGTGCATCACTGAAGTGCTCTTTGAATTTGTGGTTTGGGATGACCAATGACCAATTGATACCATGTATCTGATGGTTTTTGGATAACCACTAACCAATCTTGACACTTTTAGGTGTCCAACAACATCCCAATGTATAATGTGTATGATTCAATTGCAAGTCATTAAACCATAATCCTGTCAAAGCTTGCCATCTCTGGAAAATCTCACTATGTAATCATGTGAGCCAGGATGCATGCAATTTTTTCCCTTAATGTAAACTCCAATCTGATGAGAGAAAACCAAGAGAAGTGAATCAACTTCTAGTCTGACACATCCCTGAAAATTCCTGACAACTCAATCAAATGCTAAGCTGCAATGCAGAAGGATCCTCTTGTCTTCTGCTAGGTCGAATGACCATCTATGTGAACCAAATGTTCACATCATTACTCTCAAAATCAAAATCTATATGATTCAACTTAAACTTATTGAAGCATAATTCTGCCAAAGTCTGTCATTTACAGACAACAGTTTCCCATTTGGAAAATTTCATGCGCATATGACATACTTGTTATCAAAACTTTCAGTTTGACAACGATATTCAATTCCATCATAAATTTCCCCCTTTTTCATCTTAAAGGAGAGACCACAAGTGGTTTCATGAACCATCATCACTAGAATTTTAAAATCCCCCCCTTAAGGTGCATGCGAGTTACATCATTGTACTCCCCCCTTCTATGCTCAAGAGAGTACCATACTTGTTCCATTTGAGTACAACACAAAGTGTTCATGCAGAAAAAACCACATGTTATCTCATCCCGTGAGGGCCATTCTCGAAAGCTATTCCATAAGGGGACCACTTATGCAAGGTATAAAAAAATTATGTGCTACAAGATTCATCTTTACTTGAAATTGAATTATTCGGTAAGACTTATATAATCTCTTGGTTATTGATGACCATTTCCAAGGATCAATCCACTCACAGTGAATCTTCAATCTTGTAGGTTTGTTCCTCTTAGAACATTTATCTGATGCATGATTTTTCTTTCCACAATTCTGATAGGGATGGAGATCAAAACACTGATTATCCATGTGACCAACTCGATTACAATGTTGGCACTTATCATTCTGATGCTGAACTTGAACAGGTGAAGTTGAAGCTTCTTGAAGGAATCCAACACTATGGAACTTGATTGGTTTGGAATAATCAGGAATATGAAAGGTAACTTCCTTGTCATATCCAAGCCATGTTCTATTATTGTTGTAGATGATTTCTTCCCAAGGTCTAATGATGGGCTTGGAAAGAGTATTCTGAACCTGTTGTTTTGAAATCCATGGAAGTGGATTTACTGCATGTTGTTGCAACATTGAAAGGTTTTCTTCATTGAAATCAAAAGAAAACTCTTGAAATGTAGGTTCATGAATAGATTCAACTTCGTATAAAACTGATTTTGAAGTTGTATCACTGTGTTGTTTCTTCATTGACTATTGATCAAAAGCGTCATCATCATCATCATCATAGAGAGGGTTGTGTTGAACAAAAACTAGTTCAGAACACTTCACTGGCTGTTTATTTTTGAGAACAGTCAACTCAACATTCAATAGTTGGGATAGAGATTGAAGAAGTCTAACTTTAGCTTGTGTCACTTGAAAACAAGTTAGCACTGATTGAAGAATTGCTTTGTTCAATGTCACTGTGTTGTCTTTAGTGGTGTTTATTAGAGTGTTTAGTAACTATAATAATTCGAGACTTCGATCCATTTTCAAAACACTAAAGGAGGTCTCCTTGTGCAGGTAGATCCTAATTCCAATTTGACTCGACAGAAGAAGGCTTATATGCAACTAGATCACTTGAATCACTCGCTTGATTTTGTTTCACACTCACTTGAAATCTTGTTGCTTTCTTGCTTCCAGGAAGTTGAGGATGTCGGTTACCAACGAAAACACATCCCAAAGTATGACAATGATTTGAGTTTCAAGTACTCATCATTGTCAATTACGACTCAAAATGACTCTAGGGTGTCGGGCTCAGCCAAAAATTCACCCTATGACAAATTCAATTCAACTCAACTTGATTTCAAAAAAACAAGTAAACTTACAAAAGGACAATTTACAAGTTACAATAAATACCGATTAAGTAATCTTACAACAAACATTGTTTGCAAGTTACAATTTAACTTCAAATGCTCCTTGATGTGTTGAGTTCGAAAACTTTGATTTGTCCATTACTGATTTAGTTGACAACTTGAATGATTGAGAATGTTATTCACATATGCTTGAATGACATGAATTTGAGCTTGAACTTCATGTTTGTTGTGTTAAATGATGAATTGCAAGTATGATTATGTCAACACTAGACATAATGACATAAATATTCCATAAAAATCTTACCATCACACATAACACAAAGTGTACCTAAGATCCCCTTATTCAATTTCAGGCAGATCTAGGACACAGAGAAAAAGACTTCAATTTTATTATGAGTATCACTCTTACAATAACCGTGCTCAAATACATTTTGAAACTTTTTTGAGATCACAATGGTGTATGAATTACAAGCCTTCTTCTGGAAAACACCTATACCAAGATAAACACACTCAAACATTTACCATAGTCCTTTCATAAGACTTCTCATCGCTTACAATCTGATCAACCATAGTCCAAGTTATTGTATTCCTTTATCATCACATCTCATTGCCAAACCTTCAATTAGACTTTTGTTCCCCTTTTTAATGAGGAAAGACCCTCTTTCTCAATAATAACATTAAACTTCCATCCTCTTTTACAAATTTATTTTGGATATAAATACAAAATCTCCAAAATATTGAGGATCCTCCTTATACCTCCAAAAAAATTTCATAGAGAATATTTTAATAAAATATTCTTTATAACTCATATGTCATTAAAAAAATATTTCAACCATCTCTTAACCAAAAAGATGGATAGTAATATCATAACCCAAAACAAATTTACTTTAGACTAACTCCAAAAATCTTCAAAGAAAGGCATTCTTTCTAATAAAAGAGAAAAATCACCATTCACTTTTCCTTTTAAAAAACAAAATGGGCAGTTCAACCTTGATTTGACAGTTGGTGACTTGCTTCAACTATTATTGGCAGCTCATGTTCTTGCACTACTCGGTGCCAACGTGGTGCTGGAAATATCCTCTTCCCCAAAGAGAATCAAGTTGTGGTGGATGTAGTGATGGGTTGGTTTCTTCTGAATATTTTTTGAAGAACGATACTGATCTCACCTCTGATCTAGATCGCACCAACTTAACAGATACATGGAATTTCAAACAGGTCGTGGGCTCTCCAGGCTTCACTTTATATCCAAATATTTCAGATTTGGTTTTGTATACAGAGTACAGAGTACATGAGAAGGAAAAGAGGAATATCATGTAAAATTGATACACCAAATACTTTCATTGGTAGAGTGTTCATTATTTTTCCATAGATCAGAGAGTTATGGTGCACATTATTGATGAGAAATATCGTTGGTGCAAATTGATAGAAATAGAACAACGAAAATATTCTTTACTCAGATCATTTTCCAGGATATAGAGGTGTGCTGAATCAAATGCCTCTACTAGTTGGCTCAATGCTTCTCGTTGATCAATCTACATTGCTCTGCAACAATTTGTTACTTGAAGTAGTTAATTCTCCACGTGCCCCAAAGTTCTACGATAATTGTCTCTTCCACTCGGTGAGATACCTTTTACAGTCAATGACTACTTCTATCTGGATGCAGGTCTCTAATGCACCTCATCTGCGACACCATGTTCAAAGATTCCTGAGAAGCCACAGTAACCTATAGCCAAGTAGATATTAAAAAGTTTTGATTGTGCAGACATCTACCACCACGAAGTTACCAACGCAACCATCACTCTCATCTAAATCCTTTACAACGACATTTTGGATGCTATGAGGGATGAGACTTCATATTCTTGGGAAGAAAGTAATATCTTCAGAATCTTCTTTATTGTTGTCACCTTCATATCGGATTCAATGCATTAAATCAGAGGTTCAATGCAGCATGCTTCTCTTTGAGCAGCTACACGTTGATTCCTATGTAATATTTACAACTATATTAACAATAAGAAGATCCAAGGCTTAAGCATCCGATGATAATGCCTACAATACTCAGTCACCAAACTGAAACGGCGACAGAAAGAATCCTGGGTTGGGTGATTTTGTGAGATTGTGTGCCAAAAATACCGATTTGTGTGTTTTCAGATTGTTGGGAAAATCAACATGAATTTTCAGTCACTAGGTAAGTTGGACATCATAGAATTCAATGGAAATTTCTTCATTAATTCAATCTCCTTGGAATGGAAAGTTAGGGTTGTAAACTGGGCGTGAAGGTGCAGGTGAAGGCAACAACTAAATGGCGAGCATGCAAATGAAAACAAAAAAATGAGACTTAATTTATGGACAGTTTTTGAAAAATACAGAGAAAATTCATTGTATAATACAGTCTTTGCTATGGTCAACAATTGACAAAGTTGGCTATGAGAATCTACACTTTTTCCATAATAGAAACGTGGGTTTGATAACATAAACCCTGGGATTTTTTAGGATGTTGTTCAGAATACCATGAGTGATCTTTCTAGTTTCTTCGATTTGAGGAGGCTCAAGGCACTAAATTAGCAATGCCTTACCCCAAATCTTGGCCTTAGTTGAGAGAATCGCTCTGAAGGTAAATATGTTGGGCGTTTGACGGATCTATAGGGAATTTGACAGATTTGTTGGGCGTGGATTCTTTTTAGAGTATTTAGTCATGAAATGTTCCATAAAAAACTGTACAAGATTCTATAGTAGATCTAACTTTGTCCGGCATGTTTGTGCCTTGACTTGATTAAAAAATGATAAATATCACAACTTTGATTCAAAATTCCCAAAGAGGACTAGCAAGAGGCTCAACTAAAAAAATCGGCTTAGAGACAACATTGATTTAATTAACTTGTACCCAATTGCGATTTAATGCCAAAATATATGACTCAGAACTCAATCCCGATGGCGGTGAAATAATTCCATAAAATAAATTGCAAAATTTTCCTTACCTGATTTTTGATTGGCTGTAAAGTCTGTAAATTGCACGCCAAACTTTGAATCGTTTTCGTACATTGTCTTGGCTTTAGCTCTCTTTATATCCATTGCACATCCCAAATATTGCAAGTCTGAAATTTGTTAGTATAGGCTACAAGGTCCTTAAGACCATAAGAGCTCTCATACCACTTCGCCTTCCATGGAAACTACCACGGTGAAGCTATTATTCCCTTAAGACCATAAGAGCTCTTATACCAATTGATAAAACATAAACAAGAATAACAACATGGCAGAAAAGGCATATTAGCCAACACTAATTGTATTCACTTCTAATGTTACATATTTATAGTACAATGGGTGATGCCACCTCATAGAGAGATTTTCTCTAGATCCTAAAATCATGCATGATGACTAGGCTAGGAAATCTTAACTAAATAATTAGTCATCACTTGAGGATATATTACTAATATTCTAAATGAATAATAAAAATATAGGTGACAATTTAGACTTAGTGATTGGTAAAGGTAAGCCATAAGCTAAAACAGCTGAAGATCTTACAATACCAGAAGGCTCTCATACTCAACACTTCTTTCTCACACACTACTACTCGTTCGATCACACAACGACAAATACAACCAAAATAATCATAACACCAACCCATCCAAGGTCCTTTAGACCTCTATTTATTCATTACAATAGCTCATCGACATCCTTAGGCTGAAACCTAAGTGTCCAAAACCCTAGGTCAACTTGACCCGTATTTTCAAGGCTTCACCAGCCTGTCTTTCCTTCTTTCTCGTGCAGTGCTCCAAAGCATCCAACGGTGGCTTTTTCCATTGGTTGAGTTGTCCACATTCCTTATTTCTTTCTTATATTTCATCCTCGATCTCCTCGTCCAATGACTTACTTCGCTCCATCTTTTCTTCTCTTTTGATCACTTCAACCCAGAAACATTCATTGTATCTTCCGCGAAGTTCACATTCTCCCTTTTCTTCCTTGATCTTTGCTTGCTTCCATAACCCAGGGCCAACAATATTCTTTGTTTTCCATTTCTCTTGTCATCCTCTTGGTTGTATATATTGCATGCTTTGAGGATAGTAGCTACCATTGATTGATGGATTCATGAACAATAGAGGATCTGTTGTATCTTTCCCATTAAATCATTGTTTATTGTTTAAGAAATCTTTAATCTGTTTGTAGAAAGTATCTTTGTACAATGGGTGTTCTTCCTTTTGCCATATTCTCTATGCTTCTACTCATCATTATTTATCCCTTTTGTCTAGTATACAATTCGATTTCCTTTGATCTGTAGGATGTTATGAATCCATGCCCAATGGAATGCCTCTGCATATAGTTTTTTGCCCTCTCCTTTTCTTACTCATTCTTGATGATCCACTCAAGTATAAACATGTTCTAAATCATTTATATTTTGATGGGTACTAGTCTTTCACCTACAACAGTCTAGGTGTGACTTCTAGTGCTAACAGATGATTTTCCCACCACTAACTCCATTTCCTCATAAAGTCTTCTCCTAACATCTAGTATAACTAGAATGCGTTCCACTGTCAATTCTCCTATGGATAAAAAGGTCATATCAACATCTAGGAATGAGCTAAGAGCATTTCCAAGTTCCTTAAAATAGTCGCGTGTCCAAAATTTAGCTAGCAGGCCTAGGAACTGAATCAATATTGGAAATGAATCCATCCTTTCCTTATTGGCATCAAACATCGGGGTCCATCTCTTGAAGAGAATAGGATACAAATTGATGAGGAAGGATTCAATAACACTAGCCTCGATCCAACAACTGAGTCAAGGGATGATAACCCAGAGATTTTTCCCATTAAGCATCGAGCCAAGCTCTTAGTGTCTTGATACTAAATCGTTTGCCCCACACTCTCCCAACCACAAATAAATTTTTCAAATCCACCACTTGGGCCATGGTGATATCAACGCCCAATACAATCCTGAAAGGATTCCTGGATAATTTTATGCACTTCTTCTTTATCCTGCTCATCATGGGGTGAGAAGAACAGCTCCTCGAGAGACCCACTAAAAAAACCCCAACCACCTTGTCCTCGAAGGTTTTTAAAGGGATAAAGTCATATCCCACTTTCCCCAACTAACTAGAGTGTACCAAGAGAGAATCGACAAACTTGGGCACTACTATAGAAAAACTAGATGCAATAGGGACCAACAAAGAGGGCACCACCATACCTTAGGAAGGCTCATTCCATGTAGGATAATAGTTCCATCTCAAAAAAGGACCTCCCTGAGAACCCACATCCAGTGGAGTATAAAAAAAGAGAGATCAAGAAAACTTAGATCAGGAAGATCTCCAAGTGAAAATGAAGAGACCACTGGGGAAAAAGGGTTTTTCCATGCCGACAAGGAGAAAATATACAAACATGGATCTCGAGGACCCTAGTACAAGAAAGAAGTTGGAGAATACCCTACAACCAAAGATGAACCATGGTCTACCTCTGTGGGTGGTGACTAACCAATAAAAACCCTAGGTTGTGGGTTGAAGAGAGGTTTGGAAGCTCCACCTAGAAAATCCCTCCTCTAGTCAAGAGCCTAAAATACCCACCCCCCTTACAATGGAGCAAGCCAATATGAGTAAACACCTGGAACACAAATGGCATTGAACAAATCAATACATCCTCCAATTTGTCAAGTAAATAGTCGACCAACTCATCAAATGTTGAGACCAAAGGGAATTTGGGC
>JASDQU010560032.1:15490-28054 GCA_032191745.1 Picea mariana | reverse complement strand
TTTGAAAGAAGAAGGTATACATTCTTCTTACATAGTTGATGTTGACCCTAGTCCTTCATCTGAAACATATGAGAACAATTTTTGTATTAAAATCCTTTCTGAACATGATCAGCCTTGTAACCACGTGAATGATACAAATGATTCACCACCTTCTATGATCGTAGTACCATATTCTACCACCACTATTAGAATTTTCAATCAATCAATTGAACCTCACTTTCAGTCTACTAATGTTCAGTTCAGAAACAAAAATGTTTAAACCCTTAAAACTGCCATCTACTCTTCATCCTTAACCTCCCAAGTTTTTAGAATATCTTCCTCTTTTTGTTGGAGATGATCTTATTATAGTTGAGAATCATTTGGGAGATTTTCAGAATGTCATTGAAAATTTGGAAATCATGCATGAGGATGTTGTTATGAGGTTATTTTCCAAATCTTTGGTTGGAGATGCTTATTTTTGGTTTAAAATTCTAGAGGTTGGTTCCATTGGTTCGTGGGATGAGTTATTTGGTGAATTTTCAAGGCACTTGGGAGAGAACAAATCTCTTGATCAATACTTTGCTGAGTTTTATGACTTGAAAATAGGGGAGGATGAAGCTCTTTCTATTTTAACCAAGAGATTTTATAGTTTTTATTGCAACATGCATTTAGATATCCGACTTCTTGAAGCTGCTGCTAGACTATGTTATGTAACAACTCTTCATCCTTATTTTTCTCTTCTTCTCCTAGAAAGGAGGTCTATCACCTTGCAGCAAATTTTCATTGATGCTCAAGAGTTGAGGATAATCTCAAAGCCTGTGGAAAATTTACATGTCAAGTTAAGGATGAGGAGTGGAATGCAGACATAGCTGACAATGAACATGAACAAGAAGGATGTCATGAGAAGGAGTTGAGAGAGCAACCTGTTGAGGAGAAAGACGTTGTCTCTAATTTTTTTAATTATGATCTTCAGGAAGCCTTTTGTTTACCTGTATATGATGAGTAAAATAACTATGATGAGGCTAATTTCCAAAAACCATCAGAAATATCCTTTCACCCATAAAATGATTCTTTTTAGCAGTCTTATGAAAGCATTCAGCCTATTTATGACAATTATGAACTCGATCATAGGGAAATTTGTGACTTAGTTGGAGGTAAGTCACTTCCCTTGCGCTTTTCTTTATTTAAGATTTTGAAAGAAAAAAATGAGGTTGCTTATAGAGAAGAGAGAGTTGAGCTGCAAAATCACACAAGTTTTTTGGAACATAATGGTGACATTATAATTCAACAACAACCTTTCCATGTTCTTAGTGATCCTATGGTTCTCTATATGGAGAATTTTATTGAGTTTGAAATGCATGATATGGAAAATAATTAGACTATTTCCATTTGTTCTGAGAATGATCTTGCATTTGAAATATTAGAACAAGAAAAATCAACAATTGAAGAAAAGGATATAGTGAAGAAAGAAGCTTGTATGTTAATATATACTTGTGAATAGGAAGGAACTATATTCACAAGCTGTCCTTTCCTTTTTATCGATCAAAAAGTGGTATTCACACATATTATTGAAGATCCTTTTGCATTTATGTTGGAAACATTAGAGAAAGAGACCTTTATGAGTTACCTAGAACCAGTCAGTGGAATTGGTTCTTCAAAGTGTATGAGTTTTTAGATTGGATTTAATTTTCAATTTGAATTTCCATTAAGCAGGGTTATGCAAGAAATTCAATCAGTAAGCAAGATCCTTGCATGGATGCACTAGATTTTTTATTTCACCTCATCAAGCATCTCATAGATTGGGTTAGAAGTAGAGGAATAAGCTCATCATACGAGCATTTTTTTGTTTCTTTTAGTTTCTTGGTTCGCAGTAGATAAAAAATAAGACTTTGTAGCCCAATGAATAAGGAACGGTAAATGTAATTTTCTTAGTAGCTCAGAGAGAGAATTCCATCCCCTGTGGATCCAATGTTAGCACATGAAATGTTCAAGAGTAAAAAATTCTAACCTTAGTCCATGTAAGAGTCTTGTTGTCATGATAGTGTTCATCATCTTAAAAGAAATAGGGGTCAACATTGGTATCCTAAACTTTATCCATTTTCAAGTTTATTATACCAAAGGAGGAATTTACAGTTTCCTCTTGCAACAATAACCTTATCCACTATATTATTGTGCACTGCAGATTGGTGTTGCAAACCCTATGGTTTTTTATAATTCAAACCATTTTCAGTTGATATTCATCTAGGGATGAGGTTTTTACCAGTCAACTCATATGTTTGTCCTCGAACATGGAAAATATTGCAAGTCTATCACAAAATCTAGTTCAATTCACGCTGCAAACTTAATCAATGCGCTGCAAACCCTCTGTTTTACACAGAGCTTCCTCAATTTTTGGTTATCTGTAGTTTTCATCCAAGTTGGATTTATGTTCTTCTTTTCTCACCTCTGACTTGCAACCTATTCATCCTCAAACTGTTTTTGTGCATATGATTATAACCAAAGTAATGATTTTGGGTCTTGATCTGAGGTTACCATATTCATATGATTTCTCCAAGGTTACTTCATGTTCCAAGTAGTTTGTAGTAGGTTATGGAAGGATTTCCCAGCTTGTTGTGCAAGTTTTAAAATTCAAAATAAATTTTAAATGTAAAAGGGAACCTACAAGAAAGTTGACATTGTGTGATGTCAAAGGCATTGCAAACTAGTAATTTGGGACATTTTGTACCAAATTAGTACACAACAGAGTCAATTTTTCATTATAACTTTTAAATTCCGATCTAGGTTCTTATAAATTGTTTTTTGGAGATGAATCATAATATCATGGATGTGATGAACAAAAATCATCCTGAACTAGTTTATCGTTTGGGAGAAAATTTGAAATCATCACCTACAGGAAAGTTCACAACACATGTTGTCAAAGGTGCTGCAAAATCTAACAGTTTGATAAATTTGAGTTGTATAAGGGATGAAGCCTTCCTGAGGGGGTTCAAATGGTTTCCTAGGAGGTATTTGGACATGAGAGACATGTTTTATATCACCAAATCAACCATCATGACGTGTTTCAAAAGGAATTTATCACAATAGACAAGATCCAAAAAAATAGGACCTAGGTGGATTTTCTATTTCACCTTGTTGTATTAGCTCCTAGAGAAAAGGGAATTCAATGCAACCACTTGGGATTCGACCTCTTTAGAGTAGGAAGAATGATAAAATATATATAGGAGTTTTTCTATTGAGGAAGGGGTTGGATTCATGATCCAAGAGAGGAGAGATATGGAGGAGCAATTTAGCTGCTTATTTGTAAGCCTGAGGGCCTGTTGTAATTAACATTTCCACTATTAAACATTCACGAGAGTTGTTTATCATATTGTATTCTTTGTTTTCCATTTCTCTTGTCATCCTCTTGTTTTTATAGATTGCATGTTTTGAGGATCGTAGCTACCATTGATTGATGGATTCATAAACAATAGAGGATCTATTGTAGATTTCCCATTAAATCATTGTTTATTGTCTAAGAAATCATTAATCTGTTTGTAGAAAGTATCTCTGTACAATGGGTGTTCTTCCTTTTTTCATATTCTATATACTTCTACTCGTCATTATTTATCCTTTTTTTCTGGTATACAATTTGGTTTTCTTTAATATGTAGGATGTTATGAATCCATGCCCAATGGAATGCCTCTACAGATAGTTTGTTGCCCTCTCCTTTTCTTACTTAGTCTTGTTGATCCACTCAAGCATAAACCTATTTTAAATCATTTATATTTTGATGGGTACTAGTCTTACACCTACAACAGTCTAGGTGTGACTTCTAGTGCTAACAGATGATTTTCCCACCACTAACTCCATTTCCTAAGCATGTCTTCTCCTAACATCTAGTAGAACCAGAATGTGTGCCACTGTCAATTCTCCTATGGATAAAAAGGTCATATAAACATCTAGGAATGATCTAAGAGCATTTCCCATATCCTTAAAATAGTCGCATGTCCAAAATTTAGCTAGCAGGCCTAGGAACCGAATCAATATTGGAAATGAATACATCCTTTCCTTATTGGAATCGAACATTGGGGCCCATCCCTTGAAGAGAATAGGATACAAATTTATGTAGAAAGGATTCAATAAGACTCACTCGATCCAAAAATTGAGTCAACGGAGAATAACCCGAAGATTTTTCCATTGAGCATCGAGCCAAGATCTTAGTGTCTTGATACTAAATCATCTGCCCCACGCTCTCCTGACCACAACCAAATTTTCCAAATCCACCACTTGGGCCATGGTGATATCAATGCCCAATACAAGCCTGAAAGGATTCCTGGAGGATTTTATACACTTGTTCTTTTTCCTGCTCATCATGGGGTGAGAAGAAGGTCTCCCTAAGAGACCCACTAAAGAAACCCCAACTGCCTTGTCCTCAAAGGTTTTTAAAGGGATAAAGTCATATCCCACTTTCCCCAACTGAATAGAGTGTACCAAGAGAGAACCGACAAACTTGGGAAATACTATAGAAAAACCAGATGCAATAGGGACCAACAAAGAGGGTGCCACCATACCTTGGGAAGGCCCATTCCATGTAGGATAATAGTTACAGCTCAAAAAAGGACCTCCCTAAGAACCCACATCCAATGAAGTATAAAAAAAGAGAGATCAAGAAAACATAGATCGGGAATATCTCCAAGTGAAAATGAAGAGACCACCGAGGAAAAAGGATTTTTCCATGCCAACAATGAGAAAACATACAAACACAGATCTCGAGGACCCACAAGAAATAAGTTGGAGAAGACCCTACAACCAAACCTAAAGCATGAACTACCTCAGTGGAGAACCAAGAAAAACCCTAGGCTATGGGTTGAGGAGAAGTTTGTAAGCTCCACCTAGAAAATTCCTCCTCTAGTCACAAGCCTAAAATACCCACCCTCCTTACAATGGAGAAATCCAATATGAGTAACCAACTGGAACACAAATGGCATTGACCAAATCAATACATCCTCCGATTTGTCAAGTAAATAGTCGACCAACTCATCAAACATTGAGACTAGAGGGAATTTGGGCTCCATGACGTCAAGACATTAAAACTAGCATCATGTAGTCGTTGGTGAATACCCAGGAAGTTTACAAAACCCTCATAACTACATGAAGTACGAAAACAACCCACTCAGGGTTTCCACTGATACACATTAGTTTTATCAAAAAGACGAAAAAAATGAAGTGATTGTACATATCTTCAGGACACACTTTATTAATATGAATTATTCTATGTACAATTTTCTGTTTTGCTAATTGTGCATGGACCTTATGCATGTAATATAGGTGAGATGAAATATCTATCATGAAGGGACAAATGATGGTTGTCAAGATGGGAAATAATGGAAATGGATAGTGTTGTGACATGAGAAGCCTATGATATTCCATGATCACCATAGAGAATGACATGATGTGGTAACATGAGTCGAAGGGATGCCTTGATAGAGTAAGTCATAGGGATGCCTCAGTTGTAAGACTTGGTGAAGTATCTAAAGCTCTTATTGTGCGAGAAATCCTTGGCAGGAAAGATGGATCACTCAAGGGACTGTATAACAAAGAAGGGTATGCATGAGCTTGAGCCTAAGTCTGAGCCTGAGCCTAGAGGGTGAGTGACTGCAAGTAAGGGGATACTTCAATAAGTCTCGTAATATTTCAATTATGATCATGATCATAATGGGTATGTCAACGAAAACAATGAGCCAAGTTAATGAGACAACCATGTGGATGCAAATCCATGAAATGCATAGATACATATTGTGATGATATGTAAAATTCCACTTGAATTATGAGCAATTAAAAAGTGTTTTTTCATTAAATTGGGATTAATATACTTGTTGTTTGAAATTTTTTGTAGGCATGTGATAAAGGCCAAGAGTCTAGGAAACGACCAAACCTTGGAGAGGAACAAAATTGTTGAAGTAGCTGAAAAATAAAGGCATGGAAGGTGTTGNTTAATATGAATTATTCAGTGTACAATTTTATGTTTTTCTAGTTGTGCATGGACCTTATGCATGTAATATAGGTGAGATGAAATATCTATCATGAAGGGAAAAATGATGGTTTTCAAGCTGGGAAATAATAGAAATGAATAGTGTTGTGATATGAGAAACCTGTGATATTCCATGATCACCATAGAGAATGATGTGATGTGGTAACATGAGCCGAATGGATTCCTCGATATAGTAAGTCATAGGGATGCCTCAATTGTAAGACTTGGTGAGGTCTTTGAAGCTCTTCTTGTGTGACAAATCCTTGGCAGGAAAGATGGATCACTCAAGGGATTGTATAACAAAGAAGGGTATGCTTGAGCCTGAGCCTTAGCCTAGAGGGTGAGTGACAGCAAGTAAGAGGATACTTCAATAAGTCTCGTAATCTGTCAATTACAATCATGATCACAATGGGTATGTCAACAAAAACAATGAGACAAGTTAACGAGACAACCGTATGGATGCAGATGCATGAAATGCATAGATAAGTATTGTGATGATATGTAAAATTCCACTTGAATTATGAACAATAATAAAGTGTTTTTGCATTAAATTGGGATTAATATACTTGTTGTTTGAAAATAGTTGTAGGCATGTGATAAAGGCCAAGAGTCTAGGAAAGGACCAAACCTTGGAGAGGAACAACGTTGTTGAATTAGCTGAAAAATAAAGTCATGGAAGTTGTTGCTGAGACACAAAGAACAATGAGGATGGTGTTCCTTTAAGGGGGAGGAGATTGCAATACCCCTGTTTACCCCAGCTTGTAATTGATCATGTCTCTTGATTTCCATGTCATAGCATACAAACCATATAATTGTACTATATCTTAATTGGAAAAATACCCGCCAGCTAACTGATGGATTATTCCTTAAGTATTGGCTATGATACCATTAGAGGGAAGAGTGAGGAAACCTAGAGAGGGGATTCATCATGCTAATATGACCCAAGCCTCCTTGTTGAAATATTTGATTTGGAAATAACAAGTTATTTCCCTTTATCCTGATTTCAAGGAAAATGAGTTAATCAGGGAGGATGGTAGTTGAACAACCAAATACCCTAAATTAATCCAAGTATGGGAGATCAGGCGAGGATAGAAAAAAAATTCAACCATATGTACAACAAAGTACCAATTTTTGCAGCCCCAGATTGACCCACGGATTCCTTCTGAAAGAAGAAACAAGGGACAAGTCGAGAACCTTCCCAAGGATTGTGTGTAGAAGGGATACTGCATGGGTCTTTTCATGGGAAGTTATGCAGAAAAAGAGAGGAAGAGATTTGAGGGGAGAGAGATCGGAGTTTTTTAGAGTTTTGAGAGGAGAGGAACCTGAAAATTCGGGTCTAAGTGAAAGACTTGAAAGAAAATAAATGTTGTGACGAAGAAATAGTAGAATGTCATGAAGGCATGGTTGTATAGGTAGGCCTAAAAATATGAGAACCTGACCTGAGTTGAGGAGGCTAGGAGCTTGATGCTGGAATGACATTCGATAAACCTCAAAAATTCATGAGCTAGGTGGGTGTGAGAACTCTTCTACCATTGGTGGTGTGAAGGAGAGTGTCCTTCATTTACCATATTTCCTTGAGAACCTAAGAAAGAATCCCCTGGTGGTATCATATCCTTGCATGGGGATGGCCTACTACCAAAGTTATGAATAAATAAGAGCCTATGGTTGGATGGAAAGGTGTACATCCACAGTCAATTGGCTAGATAACTTCTTCATTGAACATGTAAGTATTAATATGATTTGTGTAATTAAATGAGATGAAATTGTTAGTTTATGTATATGCACTTATAGATGTGCAAGTCTGTTTGATAGAATGAGTGCTTGATTCAATGGAAAATTTGTGTACTTGAATAACTGTGGAATTATATGATTTGTACATGTCTTGTACATTTGTACATAAGACCCTATAGTCTTTTCTAAAGGTCAAAACATTCCATGTTGATGTAATGGGATTCATGTAAGAGGGAACTAGATCTATAAGTTAAGAAAATCTAGTGTCTATAAAGGTTAGGAAAGACTGATAAAACCTTGTGGTGTNTGGGTGTCAAGTAGTAGGATTTCCTCTTGCTGGTAAATGGCTTAAAACATATTGAGGAAACCGAATGTTTTTAACCCACTTAAATTCATGTGATAATCATCCAGACTTGGGAGTCGTTGGATCAATGAAGAAGTCGAGTCATAGTCGTCTGATCATGTTGAATGCTTGGGATCCATGAGAAGGTATCAATTAATCTGCACATCATATCCCCAAAGTATTAGGAGATCCTGTGGGGTAGGCCTTGTCAACTGGCCGAAAACCGATACCCAGTAGGTTAAGGTTCCCACAAGCAGAGTTCCAAGCCCTTTACTCATAAATGAGAGAGGTGGTGTTGTCATGATGTCTAATGCCAACAGGGTAGCCACGATGTCACAAGGATGACACTTTCTAGGGGTTGATTCATGGGGAAAGTTGATTATGGGCCCTCGATCGAGCACAAAGCCTTGATCAAAGCATTTAAATCATGACCATTCCACTAGGATGTTGGGAGATCCCAGTCATTGAAATCCCGTAAGAGCTCAGGAGGGGATTTATTCCTTGAAGTACCATAGTAGCGGACCTCAGATGAATTTCAAGTTTGTAACTTTTGGGAAAGACCTAATATGTTGATGGACCGGTGGGTCCAGGTCCCGGGGAAAGGTTTCATTCCCTTTTTCCCATCAATTTATACAAGCTAAGCTTTCACATACAAGTGATGTCTTGATGATGAGAAGTGTACCTGTAACAGTTTACATGTCCAGGTGTGACATGTGTCAGTAGACGGTTTTTCGATGAATCGAGTGTGGTCCCTATTGAGCTTAGACCTCTGCACAACATCCTTTAGTCTCGACCATCGGATTCAAATGTCGAGGAATTATTGATCATAGATATTGCGAACAAATCTAAGGAGGGAGACCAGTGCTTGGGGTATCGAAGTACCGAAACCCTAGGGTATCATCATGTCCATTTTCCATTGGGAGAGCCTCAATATCCCATTACCCTAGTGGGATGATGCCCCCATAACATCAAGCATCAGGGGTTTTCCAGAATGTATGAGGTGCTAGTGAAGCCCGGTGGCCCAGTACCTCGATGGGAAAGGTTCTCGGAAAAGGGTTTTGACCTTCCCTCATAAGCTCGGAGCAGAGGAGGATGACTTCACCCAACCAATGCATAGTGGATAGTTGTCAGCACATGGATGGAAGATTTAAGTTCTCTAGGATGACATGTACACCATACTAGTCTATGTGAGAGTTCCACATGTGAAGTGGTGGTTGTGCCACATGTCACAGTGATTTGGAACTTTGAGGAGGCGGTTTGTGATGCGATATGAGAGTCATGTGGCACATTGTCGGTTAGGAAAGTGGAAAATTTTGGTAGAGAAATGTGTCTAGTTGTGTTCGTTCCACATGTACGAGGTGCCAACTTAGATACCAGACCGAGCGTTTGATGGTTGAGGGTGTAAGTTATGCCTTGGTGGGTCAGTCTCCTGGTAGCCACATGTTAAGCTAGGTGGTGGCTCATAATAGGAACTTGTTCTAATCTAATTGGTGAGGCATGAGGAGGCCATGTGTAATGGGTGGCATCTTAGCCCCAGATCGGACATTTTGGGACTATGTGAAATGTGGATGGGCTAATTTCCCTATGGCCGATCACCCGACGGATTGACAGCCTGGTGACTTGACATATTGGAATATCGAGGATCGACGGTCTCGAGTATTGTTATGTGAAGAGTGGGAAAAGAATGATAAGACAAAGGCCTCATGGGTCGGTGAACCAGTGCCACATCGAGGCCATGTAAGCTCTAGTTGGAACTACCCAAGAAAACCCATGTCAGTCCACGTATCACATGGTGGTGGTGCCTCGTGTCATGTTGATTTGGAATATTTGGGCCAGGATCCATGGAGAAAATTATTGGCACGTGTCGAGTGGTACAAGTGCCACATGTCATGCCAGGTGGCAGAGAGAGGTAGAGCGATGTGTCATGATAGGTGGTTTGTTGTGGAAGAGCCATGTGTCTAAAATTCCATCTAGGACACTAAACTAGGAGGTTGGAGTTCAAGGTGGTAAGGTTTGTTTTTACCCAAGGATTGGTATTCTGGTACCACAGGGGGAGATGGACCAATGGGTTGGTGCCTCAAAGGGACGATACCTAAAGCATCAGGTATCGAGAAAGATATGTTGTGAAGTATTGAGCACGTGAAATGATATGGGCTTGATGGTCATTTGGTTGGTTCCATGACAACGTCCATGTCAGAAGTCATGTCTATGATAATGGGTGATGTGTTTTGAAACGTCAGGGCCGACAGATGACATAGGTGATGTGGAGCCACATGGGTGCCACATGCTGGTGAGGTGTCTTTTGGCCAATGAAAGCCTAAATGTTTTTGAAAAGACATAAATTTTGACCGAGAGCTCGGATTTGAGTGTAATTACAGTCATTGGAAATCTATTGATGAGAAGAATATGATGTTTCCCTTGAGGAGAGGCTTTGAGATGGTTAAGGAAAAAAAAAATCAATACCCCATCCCTTAAAAGGTACTTATGGGGTTGGGATTCTTACAAGGTGGTATTAGAGCAAATTTCAAACACTAGGCATGTATGAGTAAGATATCAATAATAGGATTGGTATATTAAGGCTAATATAATCTTATTGGATAAAGTTTCTCTATGTTAAAAGTTGTTTATGATCTGCACTAGTTCCTTAAGAAGAATGAATGCATATTGAAATCTTGTTTTAGGGTTTGTTGCAAAAAAAGCATTGTCGCTTCCTTGATAATAATGATAGTGTTGATATTATGGTAGTTGCAGGAGGTATTAAAACTCCACATGTAACCCTGACAAGAATAGAATATTTCACGAAGAAAGAAGAAACCCTAAAGCATTGGACATAACCCTAGAAGACAAGTCGGCTAAAGAAAATAATTAATATTGGGTTTTTAGCCTCCAGAAAGAGAATTCAGCTGAGAAAAATAAGAAAGATAAGTATAAATACAATATTCCAGAGCTCATTTTGACATACACATCTCGTAACTGCAAAAATCTAGTGTGCACTGAAAAAATTAAGTAAGTGTGCAAGTTTGGAGAGTAGTTGTAGTTGCAACTACTGCAACTTGTATTTTCAATTTTATGCTTGGAATTTCTTTTGGTTATGGTTTGGACATTCCACCTTGTGTGCTAGGTCTAGAGAGAGGTACGATACATTGATTAACTATTTTTTCTAGGGTTTCTTCTATAATTAGTCTCTCTATCAAGGTTAAGGTGATCGGGGGTGGCTTCGACCTATGGTTGGGTGACAATATTTCTATATTTTCTATGGTGAAATGAGCACACCTATTTTTCTAATAGGTTATGGTCCAACACTATATTCAGGTAGTCTAACTATTGGAAGATAGATTGGGAGGATTTTCTCAGTTACAGTTGTAGTTACAGTCAAATTTGTGTTGCAGCAATGAAACCCTAACCCTCTTGTTAAGGCACCTTAAGTGAAGTGTCTAACCTAAATTCTGGATAGCCTAGTGCACCCCAGCGTAATGCACCTCCTAGTACTCTTAGCAAGCTAAGATGTTAAGTTTGATTTTTTGGTCAAAATCAAAGGTTGACTGAGTCAAATTCAAAATTTGACCAAGTCAAAGCAATCATTACTTACTCTATGAAGTCAGAAAATAAGTTAGAAGGGGATTCTAAATTTAGAGCATGGAAGACAAGCATTGATCTCATCCTTGCCAAGAATAAAGTGTTAGATATCATGAAAGGAAATATCTTGGAACCAGAGTTTGAAAAAGGAAAAGAGAAGGAACCTCAGAACATTGCAATTATGGAGAATTTCAAGGACAATGACATCAATGCCATGAGTATCATAGTGGACTCTATAAAATACCACTTGATATCCTACATCTCTTGACGCATATAAAAAGATGTACAATGCCCTAACTAACCTCTTCTCAGTCAGAAACATTGGACTAGTAATGAGTCTAAAGAATGAACTCTGTGATACAAAAATGAATGATGATGACAATATAACATCATACTTTGTAAGAATCTCTCAATTAAGAGATCAACTACAAGATATTGAAGATATCATTTCAAAAAAAGGAACTGGTAAATATAGTATTCAATGGCCTTCCCAAGACATGAGATGCATTTTCCACAAGCATGAACACAATAAAGGAGTATCCCACATTTAAAGAACTATGGACTTGTTGTCCACAAGAAGAATCAAGGATTAATGCAAAATAGAAATCCCAAAATAAATACAGAGATCAAGCCTTCACAACAAAGTTCAAGAATTTCAAGAATAATAAGAAGTTTGGCTTGAGGAAGAAACCAAATCAAGAAAAGGATATGTTAAAGATACAATGCTTCAACTGTCAAAAAATGGTCACTACAAGAACCATTGTCATGAGTTAAAGAAAAGGAAGGAAACAGACGAAGCATCCATTTCCAAAGAAAGGGAACTCTCAAAGAAGGCCAAGCAGGATAAAACAATCTTCTTCTAAATCAAGGTAACAATATTCTTCAAATTTCTTGTACATACCATATTTACATAGTTTTTGTACAT